>JAUCMX010000015.1:20480484-20570484 GCA_033459395.1 Hemibagrus guttatus | reverse complement strand
ATGAAGTGCCAGTGGAAGCCGGTTCACAAAAAACTACTCACAAATTAATCATTTTCAATCCCACCCACACTGTTTACTCGATTTGTTTGTACATGACTGATATTTCCCAACAAATCTGGTTACGAAAATATAAATAAACTGTTTTTCGTCCACTGAGCTTCCTATTGGTCCGCTTACTCACGTCTAAAGAAAAGTAAAAACCTGTCTCTCATTTTTATCCCATTCCCGTGTCAAAGAAATGCAAGAAATGAACCTTCGCTTACATTCCTTTGATTAACTTTTTGCTCAGTTTTTCCAAAAGTATGTGAACAATCAAGTTCTTCCACTCCGACCATTACGCACCATGTCTTCACAGACCTTGCTTAGTGTACAGGAGCAGCTTCATGCTAGAATAGGTTTAAGCCGCTTAGTTGCCTTAAAGGGAAACTGTAATGCTACAGCACAAGGTCACTGCGGTGCACATACTTTTAGCTGTTTAGTGAAGATTGCTTCAGTGCAATATCAAACAATGACAGTTGTGTAAGGGGAGGGATTTCGGTTGGTCGAACTATTCCTGTAGCCTTAGCTTAACAGCTGTAATCTTTAATATTGGGAAAAATAATAAAAAAATTGTTCTTACAAGTCAACTTTCTTGAAAAAACTCCAAAAAGAAATGAGAATATAAAGACTTCCTGGATGCTTAGAGCATCATATTTTTTATAAAATGAAAAACACCACACACACACACACACACACACACACAAACACACACAAACACACACAAACACACACAAACACACACAAACACACACAAACCAGCCAGTGGATTGTAAATTTCTTGTTAGAAGCATCTCTCGTGTCTCTACAGCTCCCCCCGGAGGCGAGCGTGCAGCCCCTCCTGATCCACCTTCGCAGTCTGTCCGTGCCAGCGGTGGTAGGCGAGCAGTGCTATGTTTCGCGCTGAGAGAGCGCTCATCTCCATCGCTGATGCTACCCACTCGATGGGGCTGAGGTAATAGAGGTTGTGGTGGAGGATGAAGGGTGGAGGTTGGCGCTCTGGCGCTCTGTACGATGGATACGCCAGCCAGCGCTTCTCCACCACGCGCTCTCGGGACATGAACAGTGTCTTCAGCTGCTCCTCAGTCAGGGACTTGGGAGAAAAAACTTTCCACACTGAAGTCTGGCTGGCCGAAGGGCGCGAGTAGCCGGGAGTGATTTGAACAGGGTCCAGGGAGCTCACGCTGGAAATGCCCAATTTCTCGTTATCTGTCGTGAAAATGTCAGAGATGAAAAACTCGCTCGGTTTCCGTCTGCCGTCCAGGTGGGACACGTTGAGACGGCCAAGAACTAGCGTACTCACTGTCTGGTGGTAGCGCCCGGGAAAGTGTGAGGGCAGGGAAGGAGAGAAGCCTGAGAAAGCGATATCGGACAGGCCTAGGTGGAGGGGCGTGGCCAAAACCACAATGTCATAAAGGCTGTGGGCGGGGCCTGAATCACTGACGTAGTTCACTTCATAAAAGTTTGTGATGGTGCCTGATTGTAGATGTAATGAGGTACAGAAAAAATAGAAGTCAGGGTGATTTTACGATCTGTATATACATGAGTGTGCGCAAAAGTTTGTAGACAAAATGAAGCAATTTCTAAATTCTGTACCGCTTTTAGAGGGCCTCGTTTTGAGAGCGACGTTGGTCACACGTGCTGCAATGAGCTCGGCTTTGCTGTGATACAGAAGCCCAGAGCAGACTAGCTTATTACCTCCATCCACAGCCCAAAGGCCCGAATCAGCACCAGCCAGGGACACAACACCTGCCCAAGAAGAACTGTTTGTAATTACTGCACAATGGTAATGTTCAATGTTTAGCTTTAAGGTTTAAAATTTAGACAGAAACAGCCACAGCAATACTTTAGGAGACCAATCCTCATCTAGCGTACCAGCGAAGGCGTGCAGGCGAACGCTCTGGCCATAATTAACGCGTGATATCGGGGTAACAATGTCATTAATGAAGGTCTGAGAGAAGCCGTAAGCCAGCATGGCCTCCTCCAGGGTCTGGTTGAGCAGAGCGAGAAACTCGTCACCGCTCATGGCGTGCAGCAATCGATCAGCACTCGAGAACGAGTAGCTGAACTGCTGGTACTGATAAATCCTGTCAGGACGAAACAACCGCATTAAAAAAACCAAAAAACAAACAAAACACTCATATCCTCTTACAGTACAAGTGACCTGATTAAACGGTGTCTAAAACAGTACGTTTAATATGAGTATCAGTACCAAAAATCACGTATTCATGCACACTTAGTTCACCCAGTAGAGTATACACTATATAGAGTTTAGATATATTTAAGGACTGTGCTTTATTTTACAGATGAGAAGGTTTCCACCTCATAAACTTGTCCATAATCCTCTCCACCCACATGTGCATGCGCAGCGCGTTGAAGCCATAGCGCCATAGCATGCGGAGGAAGTTCACGATGAACCAATCGCTCTCCTCGAACATCAGCTCCTTCCCGTCAAAGATGGCCATTTTCGAAGGGACTTCAGCACGGACTGACAGACCTGACAGATAAACAGTGAACTTCAATATTCACGCTCAATAGCTTGAGAGACAGACAGAGTGGGAAGAAACAGCAACTGCACAACACTCATGATCGGTGATGATAATTGTTAAATGTGTGATTTCACTACAAGTCAGTTTTAACATGTGTTTAATCGATATAAAAAGACGCAGATGTCGATATACGGTGATTACTGCTGCATCACATTGTTTTGGAAATTTTTTTTTCCTCCTGATATATCTGTGGATATGGGATGTGGTAGCTTAGTGGTTGTTGGACTACTGATCAGAAGATTGGGAGTTCAAATCCCTTGCTATGAGCAAGGCCCTTAACCCTCAATTGCTCAGTTGTATAAAAATTAGGTAACATTGTAAGTCACTCTCTATAAGGGCATCTGCCAAATGCCAGAAATGGAGATGTTGAAGTCTGGAAACACCTGTAGGACATTGCTGAGGCTAAATTCTGAAAAACAGCCTAAAAAAACAAAAACAACCCCCTCCCCCCCAAAAAAAACAAAAGCAAAACAGACACGCCTCATCATAATGAAGAGAACAACTGAAGAAAAACACCTTCTAACATTTAACCTTGCTGTGACCTTGACCCTTTATGGATTATTTCCAAAATCTATTCAATTCATGAGATGGTTACCATAAAAATTCCATATAAATCCTACAATCATTTAAACCCTTGTTCTTGTTCTGTTGTGTGACATCTAAACCCAAATCTCAGACACACCGATGAACCTACTGAACAACTGAACATAAAGTGTAAGAATCATCTCTGTCCCACAAACAGGAAGGAAAAAACCCCTTTAGACCATGACCATGTTTGAATCAATCTTAATTCTATATAAAGTCCTACAAACATTCAACCACTCATTCTTCTAGATTCACTACAGAGAATCTCTTAGCCCTAAAAAAAGACAAACAATCTGCCAAGTTTTTCTGCCTACAACCTTATTTAAACATAAGCCTATATAGAAATTATTAGATTTATTTTTAGCATGACCTAGGCTTCAAGGTTAAGGTTAAGGTTAAGGATCCACAATGTGATCTTAACAAAAGGTCTAACAAACGGCTAATCAGTTCCTACTGTAATCAGAACCTGACTTAGAAAATGTTCGGCATGCTTCTGCACTGCAGCTGAACTTAAACAAATGTTTACCATGTGAAGGGTTATGTATAAGTATGTACATACAAGTTACAACAATCAAAACTTGCCTAGTCTCTCCATAAAGTGCTTCATATGTAAATTAAGTGGGTGTATAATGGATCCTCCCATTTCATAATCCTGCCCTTCAATGTTCTCCGTTGCAAGACGTCCTCCTATGGTGTCTGCTTCGTACACGTCGATCTTGATGCTGGGTCCAAACTCCTGCCTGAGAAAATACGCTGCTGCTGTTCCTCCGATTCCGGCTCCAACGATGGCTAAAAACGATAAAACAAAAGCACAGTCAGTAAATTCTCTCAGTATATACACCGACCAGGCATAACATTATGACTACCTGCCTAATATTGTGTTGGTCCCACTTTTGCTGACAAAACAGCCCTGACCCGTCATGCACTGTGTATTCTGACACCTTTCTATCAGAACCAGCATTAACTTCTTCAGCAATTCGTGTAACAGTAGCTCGTCTGTTGGATTGGATCACACGGGTCAGCCTTCGCTCACCATGTGCATCAATGAGCCTTGGTCGGCCATGACCCTGTCGCCGGTTCACCACTGTTCCTTCCTTGCAGACCGGGAACACCCCACAAGAGCTGCAGTTTTGGAGATGTTCTGATCCAGTGGTCTAGCCATCACAATTTGGCCCTTCGTCAAACTCGCTCAAATCCTTACTCTTGTCCATTTTCCCTGCTTCTAACACATCAACTTTGAGGACAAAATGTTCACTTGCTGCCTAATATATCCCACCCACTAACAGGTGCCATGATGAGGAGATCATCAGTGTTATTCTTCACTTCACCTCTCACTGCTCAGAATGTTATGCCTGATCAGTGTAATGCACAGGAGTGTTAAAGCTGAGGGATCATTTCTCTGTTGTGTCAAAAGTCAACTTGCACAACACTACATACTTGACTAATCCAAAGAAAAGAAGAACTGAATGCAGCACAGAAAAAATAAAAACTGAAATGCAGAACTATGATCAGATAGGAAACAGTTGGGTACCAATTTTCTTCGGAGGTTCTCGTAGGTCTGGGGCAGAGGCGAGACCCCGACGTCCAACCTGACACAGTCCGAGGAACAGAAGAGCCTTGAGCGAAAGGGTTCTCACTGACATGATGAGGGTTCAGAGCTTCACAGGTACAGACACCTGAGAGGCAAAAAAAAAGAGAAAAACAACATGCAAGTGGGTCCAGATAATAACTTGCATGTGAACTCCTGGATAGCTTGATGAAACACACACAAACACACACACACACACACACACACACACACACACACACACACACACACACAACTTGTATATTATCTTTATCAATAATCCAGAGTTTCCTATTTCAAAGGTCAGAGAAACTTTGTCTTCTGAAAATTGCACAATAACTAATAAACTGTAAATAATAAATTAAAGCTGCTTTCGGCTTCAGTCAACATCTAAAAATTAAAGTGTATGGTTAGTGTCTGTAGTAAAATAAATAAAATCTCAACCCTTCACCTGCATTCAGACAAGTTACAGTAAACTAGCAAGAGAAGTTAGTTAGCAAGCTAGCTAACCTAACTTACCCAAATTTCTACCTCTAAAGCAGAAAAAATATTGTCTTTTGTTGGATTCGGATATTTTCCAGACCGATTCCAGCGACAAACTAGAGAAAACTGTTGAACTTTGTAGACGGAGAAACGAGTTAAAAGTTATTTTCCCCACCTGTATTTCGAAAGAGCCCGCCTTTCCTTCTCTAGGATTGGCTTGTCGTGTCGATTCCCAACACAACGATTGGTCAGTCTGTCATAGTACGACAAGAGAACAACCAATCACAGTGCAGTAAATAGATTCAATGACCGTGCACTCGGGTTTATATTGTGAAAATGACGTTTTTTAAATTTCAATTATTTTTTAAAAATTAGTTTTTCCCTTCCTCCCTTTATAATAAATAGCACAGACCCTATACAGTGTTTTCGATGCTTCACATTCCAGTCTAGTTGGAGGCGGAAATGCACTAAATACCAGCTGAAATGAACAGACGAAGAAGAAGAAAGCAAAGGGCGGAAGTAACGTATTCATAAATCCGGAAGCGGCATGGTCTAAACCCTGTCGCTCATGCCTTCGTCTTCCAAGAGGTGACCTTATAGGATATTTATGAATAATTTAAAAAACGATTTTATTTAACGTCATTTTGTGTAATGCAGTAAACACTACACTGTTTTGCTTATTGTTTATTTCCCTCTTACGGCACATTACCTTAACGACACGTCAGAACTGATTAGTTTTATTGACAGGTCCTACATTTAATTCATCAGTTTAATATAGTAATAAATAGGGAATAATGGCGGAGGCGCAGCAGGCACGAGTGCAGAACGCGGTGGAGGAAATGGTGCAGAGCCTGGAGAGGGATCACATCCGGAAAATGCAGGTAACATCACTCACCTGGTGTGATTATTATACACTGAGCTACAGTCCCACTGTTAGTGCTGTAATCCAGCAGAACCACCACCATCATCATCATCATCATCATCATCATCATCATCATCACACCTTGCAGTAACATACTCAAAGTATGTGAAGAATGATCAGTTTTAGATTAGACACCTGTACTTTAGTGGTAGGGGGCGGTGGTAGCTCAAGTGGTTAAGGCTCTGGGTCGTTGCCCGGAAGATCAGGGGTTTAAGCCCCAGCACCGCCAAGCTGCCACCGTTGGGCCCCTGAGCAAGGCCCCCAACCCACCTTGCTCCAGGGGTACCGTATCATGGCTGACCCTGTGCTCTGACCCCAACTCCCAAGGATGGGATATGTGAAGAAAAGAATTTCACTGTGCAGTAATGTATATGTAACAAATAAAGGCAACTTAACTTAGTGCAATGCAAATGTTTGTACACCCTTGGAGAAATATAATGAAGTGCATGTGTTATGTTTCAGAAATGTCAATTAGTGCATACTGAAGAAAAATCTAAAGTGATATCCGTTTAAAAGTTTGCATCGTCTTGGCTGCATGTGACGTAACAAGGACTCGAAAGGTTGAAGCCTCATCATGAGGAGATTATTTCTGAGGGGAGAGAGAGAGAGAGAGAGAGACAGGCATGGTAGAATTTGGACGTTAAATGACTTTTTCCCACCTAGGAAGCATTTATCTTTCATACATATGAAATATCCAAGCGAGGACATTTATGCTTGTTTTATTTAGTCAAAGTTTTCAATCAGAACGTTCCAGAATGATACAGATCTAAGTTGAGCATTTGAAGATTAAGGTTTTTTATTGAGGGCTGGACAGAAGCATTTCCAACACCACTGAACTATCCGTTATCACCGAACTAACTCATTTAATTACGGCAGGTTTTGTGTTTAATTTATAGTGCTACCTGTATATATATTTTTTTCCATGCATTTGACTGAATCTGGGTGCAAAAATAAGGCCTCATAGTTACACCTTGTATACAGGTACAACTAACATGTAATAATAATAATATTCTGAATGTGTCATATAAACATACGTGTGACTTTCAGGGCCGGATGTTCCGGTGCAGTGCAGAATGCTGTGAGCGCACAACGGACTCTATGAGTCAGGTTCATGAGTGTATAGAGCGCTGTCACACACCTCTGGCTAAAGCACAGGGACTCGTCACTAGTGAGCTGGAGAAGTTTCAGGTAAGTGCACACCCATGCATCCACGCTGAGGCTTTTATCTGTTGCGCTGTAACTTTGAGGCGAAGTGAGAAACGAATTTGCTCAGTGACATCTTACGAGAGTTCAAAAGGAAAAGACATTTCATAATAAAGGTAGATCTGGTGTTATTAGTTTGTGCAGTGTGTTCATCCTTAAGGACTTAACACTTGTAGCTAATCGATCATTTATTCAAATGAGCAGGATGTACGGATGGATTAAATGCCAACAGAAGACTTCAGATGTAGGAGAAACTAACTGTGGTAGTCAGGTCACGCTCACAGCTGTATGATCCAGCATTAGAAATGAAGTTCATGCAGATTCCCGGGGTCATTGTGTACACATTTCTGTCAGCTTATCGCACACAATGACCACATTTCATCCTAAATCAATTTCAACAAACCTTCTACAAGCATTGATGCATTTCGGGACAAAATGTTTAGGAATAGTTTTGAAGCTGTTAGTGCATACCCTTCATCATTCATTCATTTATTCATTCATTCATTGTCTGCCGCTTATCCGAACTACACTCGGGTCACGGGGAGCCTGTGCCTATCTCAGGCGTCATAGGGCATCAAGGCAGGATACACCCTGGACGGAGTGCCAACCCATCGCAGGGCACACACACACACTCTCATTCACTCACGCAATCACACACTACGGACAATTTAGAGATGCCAATCAACCTACCATGCATGTCTTTGGACTGGGGGAGGAAACCGGAGCACCCGGAGGAAACCCCCGAGGCACGGGGAGAACATGCAAACTCCACACACACATGGCGGAGGCGGGAATCGAACCCCCAACCCTGGAGGTGTGAGGCAAACGTGCTAACCACTAAGCCACCGTGCCCCCCTACCCTTCATCATATTTAGTTAAAAATTATACCCAGACACACTTATGTAATATTTTTAAAATATCATTAACACATTGGATGTTTGGTAATTACTGAGCATTTTTTAAATATATATATATGACTGTTTGTCTTTCAGGATCGTCTGACACGATGCACTATGCACTGCAACGATAAAGCCAAAGACCTGTTCGACTCGGGGGCAAAGGAGCCAGCGGTGCGCGCTCTCATGGATAAGTGTGTGGGCAGCTGCGTGGACGATCACCTCAACCTTCTGCCCAGTGTGACACGTAGACTGAAGGAGAACCTGGATTCTATACCACAGTGAGCAGTCAGCTTTCAAAACACTGTCAGTGATGAATATGTGAAGAAACGCACGTTCAACAGAAAGCCCGAGCTTCATGGTGGACTTCATCAGCGTTTACGGTACCTTGACCCGTCAGAATTATACAGCGTCTGCCTCAACTGCTTGTTTTTCTACAGACAATAAAAACAATTACCGTGTGATGAAACGATCTGGTTGTTTGACTCTGTAATGTGAACACAAACTTACAAAATTTTGCATTAAATTTGAAAACCTATTCAGAAATAAATGGAAAAAAATGGAAAATTTAGTACATGCAGCAGTCAGTCCACTGAGCTTTACCTTTCATGGAGTTTTGTCAGCGTGGCCGAACAACTCACATTTATCTCATCTATACAACTGAGCAATTGAGGGTTAAAGGCCTTGTCTAAAGCCCCCAGCAGTGGCAGATCAGTGGTCGTGGGATTCACACTCACAACCTTCCAGTCACTAATCCAACACCTTAACCACTTCCCACATATTAGCTGTGCCCTGAAATCTCTCATTTATGATTGGCATTTATTAGTGCACACAAGAACAGGAAGAAAATCCTCTAAACTTGATGCACAATTTTACTAAAATGATATGTAATGATTTAGCCCTCCTCTGACCTGTACGTCACCTGTGGGTTTCTTCTTGTGGATTTCTGCATTAAAATCTTTCTGTTTATCTCGTGATTTCAATACAGTAAAGTGTGTACTGTTGATTTTTGCTCATAAAAATAACACATTTTCCTGCATTTGGTTCATCTATGAGAACAGCAAATCCAACCACAGATAAAGAAGTGGCTACAAAGGGACAGTTTTTTCATCATTTTATTTTTTTTTGAGATTAGGCCCTTATCTGATCAAACACCAACCAGGGCTGATTAGATCCTCATGCCTGAATGATGATGTCATTTTGGTCCATAATGCACATGTCCTCTACATTTAACCAAGACTCACTCATCATCATCATGTGTAAATATTCACAATATAATTACAGAAAATATGAAATGGCCAATTGTTCAGAAGTGATGTCTGTGTAACATGACGTGAAGTGAGAGCTGCACTGGAAGAAAAAGCAACCTGTATTTTTTTAAAAATAGCACCAGTTTCTTTTTCTTTAAACAGTACAAAACCGCCGAATAAATAGGAATGCCTGGCAAAATCCGAGCCACGTACATCCAACGGTTAACGTCATACAAAACAACAGAAAGAGTAAAACTAACATACGCTCACTGTGGCTGTGGATTCTTTTGTGTTTCATTATACCAAAATCATAAAAAAACCAAAATCCAAATAAATATAAAAGTAAAATAAAACAATCCGTATTTACTTTAAAAAAATGTAAAAAATAACGCAAGGTATAGAAAACCGATGGTAAAAAGTGAGTGAGTGGCAAGAAGTGATGATGTCATAAGATCAGGGTGGAGCTTATTGGCCCGGAGGGTCACGACTTGCTGCGGGAGCTGCTTTCCGATTCGTCGGCTCGGCGCTCGGGGGTGGGAGAAGTGTACAGGAAGTTACAGCAGACGTAGAGCGGGAAAGACAGGAGACGGCTGTCCAGGTTCATCACCACGTACTCCTACACACACACAAAGTAATGAGTGTTTATCTACTGAAACACACTTTAAAAGTCACCCAAGTCTTTTTTTTAAATAGTGAACGATAAATTACATTAAACAAAAATCCAGAGTTTATAAATATGCAAATAAGAAATGCCCTCAACCCCTCAACTGTATTTGCATGCTGAAACCTGATTGGCTCATACTGTATGATGCAATAACACATGCTGAACACTGAAGTAGATTTTCCCCAGAAATTTTCAGCTTCTCCTATTTATTTTGTGTCCAAATCATGTCTATCGGTTGTAGCCGAGTGCTCTGTGCATTACCCACAATGCACTGCATGTGTACAGCAGGCTCCATGACAAGGTTGTGAGCAGTTTACAAATCATTGAAATCTGTAACATGCACATAGCTGGGGATCATGTCTTTAGCATAACTTGTCCGACTTCGACAAATAATGATTAGCTGATTAGCATGCTACCAAGAAGGATGCTAAATGTTCATTTCTATCAACTCTTTACCTGTTAGTTACTATGTACATGATCAACACATTCATGTAAGATATAATTTGAATAAGAATGACATCATATAGTAAAGTCTGTGATCATTTTATTGGGTGTGTGTGTGTGTGTGTGTGTTGTAACACAAACCTGATCTTTCTCCAGAGTGAGCAGCTGGTACCCTGTAGATCGGCTGCAGATCAGTTTGCCACAGCTGTCGAATGATGCGAGCCGTAACCTGTCCAACAAGGGAGAGGCAGAGAGAGAGCGAGAGAGAGAGAGAGAGACAGGAGGAAACAGCACAAATGACAATGGAATGAAAAGTGACTTAAAAGCTGTAAAAATAATACAAAACCTCAAAATTCAGTATGTGGCTAGAAACAAACTACACGTGGTTCGTGTGAAGGACCTTTTGTACGATACATTAAACACTGAAACTGCAGTGAACATAAGACTATTATAAATATAGCCACAAGCAGCGATCATAGGGGTCCAAGCACCCTTCACAATTAAAACCAAAACAATAATTCGAATTTAAAAGCCTGCTTATGATCAGTGTGTGTGTGTGTGTGTGTGTGTGTGTGTTCACCATTTTAGGCAAGACAAACCTCACCTACACCCCCACTTACACCAACCAGACATAACATTATGAGCAGTGAGAGGTGAAGTGAATAACACTGATGATCTCCTCATCATGGCACCTGTTAGTGGGTGGGATATATTAGGCAGCAAGTGAACATTTTGTCCTCAAAGTTTATGTTAGAAGCAGGAAAAATGGACAAGCGTAAGGATTTGAGCGAGTTTGATGAAGGGCCAGATTGTGATGGCTAGACCACTGAATCAGAGCGTCTCCAAAACTGCAGCTCTTGTGGGGTGTTCCCGGTCTGCAGTGGTCAGTATCTATCAAAAGTGGTCCAAGGAAGGAGCAGTGGTGAACCGGCGACAGGGTCATGGGCGGTCAAGGCTTATTGATGGGCGTGCGGAGCGAAGGCTGGCCCGTGTGATCCGATCCAACAGACGAGCTACTGTTGCTCAAATTACTGAAGAAGTTAATGCTGGTTCTGATAGAAAGGTGTCAGAATACACAGTGCATGACGGGTCAGGGCTGTTTTGGCCAACACAATATTAAGCAGGTGGGTCATAATGTTATGCCTGGTTGGGGGTATATACTGAGGGAATTTACTGACTGTGCCTTTGCTTTATCGTTTTTAGCCATCGTTGGAGCCGGAATTGGAGCTGTTTTGGCAGCAAAAGGTGGACCAACACAATATTAGGCAAGTGGTCATAATGTTATGCTTGATTGGTATATGTCACAAAAAGTGAAAAGTTAAAAGAACACCAGAAGTTTGAACAGGTATCTAATAAACTGGCAGTCATGTTTGTAAAATGTGTTTACTCATATTTGAGTAAATAGAGCAAATGCATGCTAAAATCTGACTGGCTAATGGAGACCATTTTGATGCCCCACTGATAAAAACGCTCAGAACTTTTTGCAAGCCTTCAAAATTAATCCATAAATCTCTTGATGAAAGTTTGATGCACAACAAAATTGTAGCATGGAGAAATTTATTAGGAGTGAATTTGGAAAAAGCGACAAAAAAGTGAAACGCTAGATTCGAGTCAATATTTTGTTATTTTTCAGCTTTTTTTTTCTTTTTTTACCTGAAACCAAGATGTCGCCGTGGCTGTAGGCTGACCGCGCCCCCGCACGGCTGACTGAGCGTATTCCTCTTGAACACGATGAAGCGGTTAGTGTAGGTGACCAGCAGGTCGAACCCGTAATTAAAACCTGTCCATCTCCAGCAGTACTGAGGATGAGATTCTCACATTACCTCGTTTCAACTATTAACACTGCTGTAATATGTTTATTATGACATATTAATAATTAGTAGACTTACGTCTCCATCTTTGTTCAGCTTTCGACCGCAGCGCATGCTGTTCTTCTCAAATTCCTCCTTATTCGCCTCTTGGGGTCTAAATGCATTCAGAGACACACAGAGATGTCGTTATTGTCATTAAATCTAATGTCTTCTAGCTCTACTAGCTAGTCTCTGGGCTGATGAGCTTTGCTTCAGCTAAATAATTTACATTCACGCATGTGATTAGAGCATTTACGATGGAAGCTCTGCAGGATCGTGCTCAGAAAATTAGTCACTGGACTAAACACGCCTTTATGTCCACAAGAAGTAGATGACGTCTGCCATAGCTTGTGCATGACTCTGGCCGGTGTGTGATTTGGGGTCTGCTCCCACTCACCCGTTGTCATTGTCATGCTCTGTTCGAAGCATGGTGAACCACTGCTGCTTGTATATCCTAGACAACCAGTCTTAAAATAAGAGCAAACAGTACAAAGTCAGGAGGATCACAAGTAGTAATTTTACCAATTTACCAATCTATTCCTTTAAGATGGGCAGTTCTACAAGATTTTAATGTTAGATGCACTGAAATCTGACCTCTTAGTGATTACAGTGGAGATGTAAGGATCTTACCGGGTGGAATGATGTTATCTCTCTCGAGGATGCGGGCCGATGCCAGGTCGTTGATGATGTACTGCAGGCGGATGTGTCTGAAGATGGGGGTAAAAGGCGAGCCCTGCTCCGTGCACAGGAACGGCTCATCCTCTCCCAGCTCTGTAGGAAAAGCCACACAGACAGTCAGAAACGGACCATAGAGAAACTGATCCCAGAATCAAAAATATATAAATAACAAAGTGAAACTCAACTATTGGCTGTGCAGAAATGAACTCTGTACACGTTTACTATTGAATAAAAATTTTAATCAGTGCTGTACAGTGCTGAATAATTTCTTCCTTTATGCGATTGAATATTTAAATAAGTCCTGACCAGCAGGGGGAGCTAGTGCAGCGTTGTACTGTCATTTTGGAAAATAAATCAGTTATCTGGGACATCTGTTACGCATACACACCGCTTCTCCTTTTACAGAGCCACGTATCTGCATCGACCAGAAGCTGTTTGATGGGACCATCCCACGACGGATTGAGTTGCAGGAACATCCACTGCACGATCACAAAAAAAAGAGAAGGTTCATTAACACGTATTTGACTTTGACCAGATTGTTTAACAGCTTGTTTTAATGTCAGGACAGACGAACCTTCTTCAGAGCGGTGTACACGTCCATCTCTACTTGCATGACAAACAGATCCGACGACTGGATCAGCTGCTCGATGATTTCAACCCTTCAAGTAAAATTTTTAAAAAGTTAAACTTCCTGAATATGTAACCAAGGTCAACGTGTGAATTACAGAGATTGGAAAATACCCCAGCTCCTTCATCAGGTCCACATTTTGGTGTGTCATGAGGTTATTGAGAAGCCACTCCAAACACCTGCAAATCACATAAACACTCAGATTGTAATGCAACATAGCGGGGGGAAAAGGAAGTGAATCGTAACGATGCATAAATAAATAAATAAATAAATAAATAAAAAAAAAAACTGACTTCTTCGTGACGGAGTCCAGGCCGTACATGTTAGCAGCCGCATAGAAGCCACACACCGTCTTCACACTGATGTTCTCCTTCATGGTTTCACCACATTGCTGGATAAGTCCATCCTTATACACACAATATAATGTAGAATTGGTTACAAATTATGATACAATGAACTTTATATCTGAACAATTAAAAAGTACAACAACAAACTGATGATCTTCATAAACAGTGTGTTATATTATTTATATAATGTTCCTGCTTGGAGGAAAAATAAGAACGGCAAGAAGAGATCCCAAGGACGTTCAAGGGCACCTTCACAACCGTTCATCAATCTTGAGCAAATCCGAGTGAAATTTAAAGTTTTCATTATCATTTTCTTTGCAATTTATTTTGGTTTGATCGATTGATTGATTGATTGATTTTGGCACACAATTAAATGAATATAAAGGCATAAAGATATTGGCTGATGTGCATACAGGGCTGAAAACATTCCATAAACATCACTGATCAGAAATATGGTGATGGTTAAACCCCAAAACCCAAGCACAGAGAAAACAAATGCTAAATTATTTCCTGCATCACATCCAGCGTTTATTTTCAGGATTTTGTTCAAATTCTTAGAGCACATGGCATTTCTGCAGCTTTGTCCCTCAGCTCAGTTTGTGCCTCATGGCTCTAGCAGCTTACGTCTATAAAGAGAGGGGGGAAAAAAAAAATCCCAGAACACGGCATGTCTATCGCGAGGTTCACATGGAAGCGGACCAAAACCACCTCATTAGACACTCTCTGATCAAACGTTTTGGACTGCAGCAGAGTGTGTGTGTGTGTGTGTGAGAGAGAGTGTGCAGAGACTTTTAGACACACACTCGCAACAGTGTCCAGTATAAACACATACTACTAAGTAGAGACGTTAGGATGAGTGAGTGAGTGAGTGTGTGTGTCCCTGTATGACACCTACACAAGAAAGGTAACCAAATTCAGTACAGGTACATGGAATGGTGAGGCGTTTCTGTATTACACTTTATGTATAAGAATCTTAACTTCCTGTCACAATAAAGTTCACTGACCAGCTGGAGCATGCAGGCAGCCGCCAGGATACTGACAACTCGACTGGGTTTGATCAGGACGTCATCTCTGTAGAGGGAGCCAAACACCACCTGAAGAGCTACACACACAGACACACAATCCAGCTTCCTGATTCACCTTCGAGCTAGCAGAAAGAAGACCGTGAAGTGTTTTCCGTTTTCACATCGTCTCACCTTCTGTGTCGATATTCTGATCTGGGATCTCCAACTGGATGACCATCATGTTGGATTCCTTCCAGGAGCCACTGAACATGCTGGAGAAGTATCCAGACTGCACGGAGAACAAGACGTTAGGAATATGCATGATGCAAATAAGACATGCACCAATGTTACACTTGGCTAAGCTGACGAAGGGCTTGTAGATAAACTCATGAACTCTACATTCATGCATACAGCGACATGCAGTGACAAAGCAACTGGAGATTCTTTTTCAAAGAAAGCCGCTGACTTCCTCTGACGTGCGGCCGTGTACAGTGAGGCAACAAATTTGAGAGGAGTTGAACTTTATACAAATACGGAACGACTCGTTGCAGCGACTACCAATGAGAGTGAAGACAGTAGAGCATATGTGATGGTGGCAAAGAGCACGCACTGCTTCTCCTTCATCTCGCAGGATATGATGCTGATATACACTGCTGAATTCTATAAACAAACACTAAATCTTACTGCAGAATGTTTCATTTTAGCCACAAGAAAACTGACCTGGAATGCTAGCTGCTCCGCCTACTGAGAAACATTATTACCATGGCAACCAGAAGTAGAGTAGGCCACTCATAGTACAGAGACTGGAGACTTACAGCCATAACATCACTGTATGTGTGAACGTAGCTTAAGATATGCTGCCATGTTGCATGACGTGACCTTGCTTCAGTATGATGAAGCAGATTTACTTTTACAAACCTGAAGTGTTTTATTCTTTACAAATTTTACAGCGATTTACAAAGCATTAAAAGTTTTAAATGTATTGATAAATGGTGCATACTTTTTATCCGTTTATAGTTAAATTCAAGGTAAAAAAAAAAAAAATTATTTGTCATAACAGCATAAAACAGCCTCGCTTCTCTTTTCGGCACAAATAAATAAATATTTTTCCATAGAAAAACGCTCAAGAACCATCAATGATTACATGTTTATTATCTGTTTATATGAAGTATCCATCTTACAAGTCTCAGAGCACATACTGAAACAATACCAAATCATATAAACCCTGTCTATAGCTGTGCTGCTCTCAGAACTGTTGTTATAGAAAATGAATCAACAGCTTCTGACCAATCAGAATCGGGAATACAACAGCGCTGTTGTCATACGAGTCAGACAAGGTGAAGTGTGCACTGTACCTGACACAGGTACACTTTGTGCAGGTTCCACTCCTGGCCGAGCGCACAGATCCGGATGTCGCTGTTTTCTCCGTTCAGGAACAGAGTCTGATAAATGTACTTGGACGTGCTCTTCAGCTTCTTCCTGTTACAGCGCAGTCGGGGAAAGCAAAGAGGAAGTCAGAGGAAAGGGAACTCGAAAAAAATCGAATATAGACAAGAATTGTTACACGATTGCTCCCACCCTTTGCCCTTATTTGTAAATGGAAATATGTTATAAACACATGCGAGGAGTAATATCCAACGGTGTCAAATATTACAGTCAGAGTTAATATAATATTCTGCATTTCTTTCAAGGATTAATAAAAGTTATCTATCAATCAATCAATCAATCAATCAATCAATCACTCTGTCTGTCCATCCATCTATCTATTCATCCACCCAAACATCCATCTGTCTGTCCATCCATCCATCCACCCAAACATCCATCTATGTCTATCCATCCATCCACCCAAACATCTATCTATCTATCTGTCTGTCTGTCTATCCATCCATCTATCTATCCACCCAAACATCTATCTATCTATCTGTCCTTCTATCCATCCATCCATCTATCTGTCTATCTATCCATCCACCTACCTATTGTTTGTGGGTTGTAATACATCACTAATAAAACCACAACAAACACCAGTTTATTATTATTATTTTTTTTTTACAATAAAGCAAAAAATATCTGTGAAACCCACTGCAGTATAAGTGTTTAAGGGTGTGCAAACTTTTGCACCTAACCGTACCGAAACTTTATTTTGGCATGTCTGCCAGTGTGGGTTTTAATTATTTTATGGAATAATAGTATAATGACCAGTTTCTCTGTTCATACTAGGACTACTTATAAGGTTTGTGTGTCTGTGAGAGACCTGCACGGTGTGTCCAGCAGACTGTCCTCTTCCTCTGGTTCACTGTCACACTCGCAGTGTGAGCTTCGTTTCCTCTTCTTGCACTCACACACGTGTGTGCTTCCTGCGCAGTGGGGTTGTGGCGTCTCACCGAGGCGGCGTGGAGAGGCTTGGAAACGACTCCCGAGTGACCCCATCTTTCTCCGACCTGCCGAAAACACACACACCCAAAACACCTGTGAGAGTGTAGGAGTGTATACAACAAGAGAACTTCTGCAATACAGCTCCAACATCTGAACTGAGGATCAATGAGCTCCTATGACTTCAGGAAGAACACAGATCAATATTCATTCAATATTCATGTCATTTCCTCCGATATGAATAAGACGTTTTCTACGTTGTTAGTTTCTACATTCGTATTAGAAATAAGTTAATATTGATTAGACTTACCTCAGATTTGATCATTTATAATTGACAAAGCATGTCGTGAATTCTTGGCTAAACGATAAAATAATGATTTTTCTTTCTTTCTTTCTTTCTTTTTTTTTTTTTTACAAAAGATATGCTGTTTATCTCTTTTTCTCAAGTGTATTCACAGTGAAATAAACATATTCATTCTACCATCGACAATAAAACGGCTATTATTTTGTTTGATTGCATTAAAACATGCAAATTAACACGTTTAAATATGCAAATGAACTCATTTAAATATGCAAATGAACTCTTTTCAACAGGTGAAGCCGGAATTAATTCATTTCTTTCAAGAGAAAAAATACTAGCACGAATATCAGCAATTAACTGCTAAATTTGTAGTATTCATTTAGTATTTTTTGAAATGTGTAGTAACTTGTTTTGTTTTAAAACAACTTTTAAAATACTTTTCGCCCATAATATTTATTTACACCTCACCTAAAGTAATAGAGATCAACTGTTACTCTTTAGTTATCCAGCAAAAGCACATAAAATAATGAATATGGATCTAACGTTTATCTCAAAACATGTCTTCTAATGAAATGAAGTAAATGAAAAGAAAATAAATTGTAAGTTTAAGTTTCTTTCTCACCTGGAAATCCACTGGAGGAAGAAACACAGCGATGCTTTAACCAAGCTGGAATTTCCTCTCACTCCTTAGCACTAAGCTACACCGCTCACTCAGACTTATTTACAAATAAATTAAACATTTAGCAATTACCTAACAGTCCAGATTGTTTATTATAACTGATCTACACTGCTGTCTACATGACTAGAAACCCCAAATGTCGGTAATATTGAACAAAACACCAACAAACACAACAGTTCCTCTCTTATTTCTACTGAAGTGTGTTTAACTGTCTACTGCCACCTACCGGTCTGGAGGCGTTTTAATACATGTTTACTGTATAAATATTTTTATTTATTTACTGTTTGTGTTTATGTAATCGGATTAACTTGTCTTAGATGATACTCTTTAAATGTCAATCATAATAGTGTGTTATTTAGTTGTTATTTTGGTTGTTTTCAAGAATCGAGAAATCGTTCTGTGGAATCGACTCTGGGAGTCGACTCCATATCGATGCCAACTCCCTGAATCAAATTCCAGAATATCTGTAACCAAAGCGGCCCTACGTTTTTTCTCCCATTTTAATATGTAGTAAAAAATCCAAAAGATAAATACAAAATAAAAATACGCTAGAAATGTTTACATCGATTATATATTTTATGTTTATATATTTTATCCTTGTATGTTTTTAATATGATTAAGTTTAAGAAACGGGAAAACTCTATTGTCATTACCAATTTTAACCACAAGAGCACTATTGAGTCACCAACGGTCATTCATGGGCGTGGCTTTTCACCTGACACCAGCCAATAAGCGTCTACAAAGACGGCTCTCTGTATACAAATAACCAGCATTCCATTTGTGCGGTTTATCCCACCCGTATTTAACAGACAGCCCCGCCTCTTGCTCTGTGATTGGATAGCTAGTTCTCATCACCGACCTTTGGATTGGTCAATTGAAAAGTCTTTTACGTTTCTGTAGCAACTAATAAAGGCCACGAATTTACCAGCGCAATTTGTAAACTGTGATAAAACGTGTCTAAAAAACTTATTAAAAAGTGGTCAACTTAATTTTACGTCTTTATTTCATCTTATTCAGTTTATTCTTTTCACTTAAAATGTATTTTCAAGCGCAAAATACACTTACAGGCATTTATCTGGCCTTAATTTACTCTGTACCGTTTATTTGTTATTTGGAATAAATGAAGGTCTGAAAAAAGCAGGGAAGAAACCATATTGCGTGCGGATGTATTGAACTCTGTCACATTCAGGACCTTTCCAACATGGCGGAGCTCTCGACGTATCGTTTTAGCTAGCAACAATACGGCTAGCCTGATGGAATGAACGAGGGCGGGATTTGTCACAATACGGGTAGGAAAGAAAGGGAGTTCAGGTAGAACTGCTGCCGTTTGACACGTATACCATCGGTTTACGTGTCCAGAGCATATCCAAGCGCCGTGATTTCAACATCCGGTGCATGCGGGTACAATGGCAGCAGGTACGAGCGCAGGTAAACAATTGCAGCGCACCTATGCGTAATAAAAAATAACATTACACGTATGCCCTGAGTACTGTTATCTTCGTTAGCTAGATCCTCTTTAACAACTTATCGACCAGCGCATTATGATCTTCTGTATAATTTTCTTTTGGTGTGTTTGTGTGTTAGTGAAAAAGTTGTTTACGTGCAGTTGATACAAAGACAAACCTGTTTTATTCTACATGATAATGTTTAATGTAACTATATAAATGTATTTTCTCCATTAATTTGAATACAATTACAGGTGCTTCATCTGCTAAGCAACCCAAAGCATCAAGTGGAGGAAATGGAAGTGGAGGAGGCAAAACAGCCACAGACCCACAGGTCAAGGGTCGAATGCAGCGTCTCTTTGGCTTTGAGAAGGAGGACCTGTCCTCATGGGACCGCTTCGTCTGCCTCCTGAATCGTCCCACTGACCCGGCATCGCTTGGGATCTTCCGTTGCCTCTTTGGTGAGCTGGTGATCCCATGATTTTAGACCTGTTTCAGATGAAGTAGTGTTGGAGTTGAAGTGTGCTGCAGACTCAAATGAACTAGATACAGCATTGTGCAAGTGTCCTAAGATTCCTGTGGGATTGAAATGTACACCCATCATCCATAACATTATGACCACCAGCCTAATATTGTGTTGGTCCCCCTTTTGCTGCCAAAACAGCCCTGACCCCTCGAGTCCACTAGACCACTGAAGGTGTGCTGTGGTATCTGGCACCAAGATGTTAGCAGCAGATCCTTTAAGTTCTCCATGGGCCTCACCTCTCAACTTACAGAACTCAAAGGATGCTAACAACACTTAAGGGGTACTTTTGATAGATACTGACTACTGCAGACCGGGAATACCCCACAAGAGCTGCAGTTTTGGAGATGTTCTGATCCAGTGGTCTAGCCATCACAATTTGGCCCTTCATCAAACTCGCTCAAATCCTTACGCTTGCCCATTTTTCCTGCTTCTAACACATCAACTTTGAGGACAAAATGTTCACTTGCTGCCTAATATATCCCACCCACTAACAGGTGCCATGATGAGGGGATCATCAGTGTTATTCACTTCACCTCTCACTGCTCATAATGTTATGCCTGATCGGTGTATGTTCTATGTTTTGTGCGTCATGATTTAGTTTGAGGTTCCTTCTAGCTACTTTTGTCCTCTCGCACGTGTGTATAAATGTACTAATAAACACACTGCACTGTTTTCTGCAGGTATGCTGATGGCTGTGGACATCACGCAGGAGCGTGGCCTCAGTCACCTGGACTATAAATACCTGGACGGGGCTCCTGTGTGCCGCTTCCCTCTCTTCAACTTCCTGGAGCCTCTGCCTATGGACTGGATGTATCTTGTCTATCTGGTGATGTTCTTCGGTCAGTGAGATCATGTCTGCTCTTCTGTTTCAGTCATGAAGACCACAGTGCTGTCAGTTTGCAAGTTCTAACTCATGAGTTCTTCTGTAAACATTGTCACAGCTCTTAGTTAGTAGCTAATGATAACATTATTTCACCTTACTGTCTGAAATCATGCTAGAGGCATTGGTGGCTCAGTGGTAGGTTTCTGGCCTATCATGCGGAAGGCCCGGGTTCGATTCCAGCCAATGCCTCAACCCCAGCCACTGGATGCAGTGCCGGTCCCAAGCCCGGAAAAATGGGAGGGTTGCGTCAGGAAGGGCATCCGGCGTAAAACATTTGCCAAGTTGTTGTGCGGACCAGTTGGTCCGCTGTGGCGACCCCGAACAGGGAGCAGCCGAAAGCAACTTCTACTGTCTGAAATCATGCTAAATATTTACAACCCCAGTGTTAGAAAGTCAATAAGTTAGAATTGGATCGATCTTTACTGTGTATTTGTGGAGTATCGCTTGAAGTATCTTCAGATCAGAGTTCTTACTGACAGAAATATAACTTCAACTGAACCCAAACATTAGCTCTCTTATAAATTGCTAGGTAGCGGATATGATTTTGTTGCTAGCAAGCTATTTTCCTGACTGAATGATGTTTACCAAACTACATGGCTTTTTATACAAAACCGTAAAGAATTTGGAATTTAACGGGTAATAATGCTGACCAACTGAAATAATTATGATAACTGGCCATTGTTTTAGTCAGACAGCATTTAAACAAAACGTTTTCATTCAGGATTGTTTACTCAGGTGTCCTCTTAGCAAGAGCCTCAAAGGTGCAACAAGTTCCATAGCAATGTAGCTAACATGAGGCGAACTCATTTAAATTGAATTCTGACTAATAAGTCGTGAGATTATTTTCTAGCAAGCTAGCTTATCTCAGGAAAATGATCTAATTGTATAGGCTGAGTAAAATAAGTAGCTAGGTTCGCTGGCTAAGATGAGGCAAAGTAACTGAAATTAATACTCTGTTTTAAAACTGCTATGTTAATCCTCTAGCAAGCTAGATTACCTCAGGAAAATGATTTAAACACATAGGGCAAATAAATAGCTAGCTAACATGAGGCAAAATAATTTAGTTTTGTTATGAATCAGTATTTAAATTTGTTAGCTAACAATAGACTGGCTATCATATTAAATAATTAACTTAATGGAATAGCTAAGCTTTATAGCAAGCTAGCTGACGTTAGGTGAAATATATTATTGTCTTATGAGTAAAACAGCTAGTATTTTATGCTAGGTGCTCTGAAGGAGAAAAAGATAAGTGGTGATACGGTCAAGTTTGCGAATGGCTGATCAAATTAAATTTATACACCTCTGTGTGTGTGTTTGTGTGTGTTACGCAGGTGCTGTTGGTATCATGCTCGGCTGTTTTTACCGCCTCTCCTGCCTCATGTTCATCTCCACGTACTGGTACGTTTTCTTCCTGGACAAAACGGCGTGGAACAATCACTCGTACCTCTACGGGCTCATCGGCTTCCAGCTCACGCTGATGGACGGCAACAGATACTGGTGAGACGATGGACGGCGTAGATAAAAATCTGTAACAGAATCCTATTATTGAATTTTTTTTCTGTGTCCCTTTCACAGACTTTCTTAAAATGCATTCGGTCAAACACTTAAAAAAAGAAAAAAAGATTATTGAAATATTGTTAAATCTTATTCCCGTTTCTAAATTCTTATATTATCCTTATTCCCATTCCTAGTAAAGTCATGATACATAAACATGCTGTGTGCGCTACTCGGGTTCATATGAGGCAAAAAAGAAAAAGAATCGCTTAATATTAATAAAAGATCACATTTTGTGAGAAAAATATGTATGATCGTTTCACTCTCATCTGCAACCTTCTTCATCCATCCTGTGGCACTAGCTGCTGTTTCGTGTAATAACGCATTCTAGCTTTAAGTGAATTTATACGAAGGAAATCTCATCCGTAGGCTTTTCTGCTGGTCTGCAGGTCAATCGACGGACTCCGTAACCCGAGGAAGAGGAACGCACATGTGCCGTTGTGGAATTACACTCTACTCAGAGTGCAGGTTTGTGTTTCAGTAAATTCCAGTGACATTCTTCATTACACTGATACTCTGTGTAATGCGTAGTTTGTTCTATGACACACCGTACTTTTTCTTTTGCTTCAAAGATCTTCATAGTCTACTTCATTGCTGGGGTGAAGAAGCTGGATGCTGATTGGGTGGAAGGCTACTCCATGAAATATTTGGCTCATCATTGGCTCTTCGACCCTTTTAAGTGAGTGGGATAACTTTTTTTTTTTTTAAAGAGTAACAATTTGATGTACTGGGGGGCACGGTGAAGAAGGAGCTGAGCCGGAAGGCGAAGCTCTCGATTTACCAGTCAATCTACGTTCCTACTCTCACCTATGGTCATGAGCTCTGGGTCATGACCGAAAGGGTAAGATCCCGGATACAAGCGGCCGAAATGAGCTTCCTCCGTAGGGTGGCAGGGCGCTCCCTTACAGATAGGGTAAGGAGCTCTGTCACCCGGGAGGAGCTCGGAGTAGAGCTGCTGATCCTCCACATCGAAAGGGGGCAGTTGAGGTGGCTCGGGCATCTGTTTCGGATGCCTCCGGGACGTCTCCCTGGAGAGGTGTTCCGGGCATGCCCCACCGGGAAGAGACCCCGGGGAAGACCCAGGATACGCTGGAGAGACTATGTCTTTCGGCTGGCCTGGGAACGCCTCGGGGTCCCTCCGGAAGAGCTGGAGGAAGGAAGTGGCTAGGGAGAGGGAGGTCTGGGTATCCCTACTTAGACTGCTGCCCCCGCGACCCGGCTCCGGATAAGCGGAAGACAATGAATGAATGAATGAATGAATGAATGAATGGGGGGCACGGTGGCTTGGTGGTTAGTACGTTTGTCTCTCACCTCCAGGGTTGGGGGTTCGATTCCCGCCTCCGCCGTGTGTGTGGAGTTTGCATGTTCTCCCCGTGCCTTGGGGGTTTCCTCCGGGTACTCCGGTTTCCTCCCCCGGTCCAAAGACATGCATTGTAGGTTGATTGGCATCTCTAAATTGTCCGTAGTGAGTGAATGAGAGTGTGTATGTGCACTCCGTCCAGGGTGTATCCTGCCTTGATGCCCGATGACGCCTGAGATAGGCACAATGACCCGAGAATAGATCGGTAGACAATGAATGAATGAATTTGATGTACTACACATTCGTCACACGCTTGGAGAAAAGGGAAGAACGAGAAGCAGGTTTACAAATAGGAATGCACTTTCGCATGCATGGAAAAAAATGGCTGGAAAAAATGTTTTATCTTTTTTTTTCCAGACACAAAAATGAAATTATGAATAAATAATGAATATATTGATATTTATGTGGACTTGATCATTCATCCTTCTAAGTGTCCAATTTAATAAACCTGACTGAAGCAAATGTAGTGACTTCTAAGATGGTGTTCCGACAAACAGGAAATGTCGAGGGTGTGTTAAAAATTGTATTGAAGTAAGGCATTAATGTACAGTAAAGTTTTATGATGAGGGGAAAATTCTGTACATTTAATTTTTTTGTTAAACCTTAAGCTGATACAGATTGAAGTCATGTTTAGTTGCAGTTATATGAATTTTGCTCTGAGGTTCACTTCCGTCACCAGCTGATCATTTCATCCATAACAATATTAAAATATGAATCCTGTGCTGTTTTATTAGGGTGATCCTGCCTCTGGAGTTGGTCAGTCTGATGGTGGTCCATGGCGGAGGTCTCATCCTGGATCTCACAGCCGGCTATCTGCTGTTTTTCGATGCAACTCGGCCGGGCGCTTTATTGTTCGTCAGCTACTTTCACTGCATGAACTCGCAGCTGTTCGAGATCGGTAAGAGGCTCAACACAGTGGGTCACATTCCAAAAATAATAATCGTATCATGTATATATACGTCTGTTGGAGAGGAAAGACGTATTATAGTCTTGAGTGATGAGTTTTAAAAGTATTTTAAAAGTAAGTATTTGATATACAGAGCCGTTTTCACAGTGATGTGCAATTCAGTGTCATGAAAAATTCACCATTTAATCAGGACTCATGAGATTAATATGATTATATTACAGAGATATTGATTGGCTCACTTGAGAGATGAAATACATATCAGAAATGATCAGGGTTTGTAAATCTGAAGCAAAACATTGATGTTAATGACCTCTAGTTCCACTATGTCACATTTTAACTCAACTCAAACATCAAACTACACGTGGGACAAGATGTATAATTAATAAAGCTTATAATTGAGACAAGGAGAGAATATATTGGGTCTATATATATATTTTTTTCTACCCATACAGGAATGTTTCCCTACACCATGCTAGCTACGAGTCCCCTGTTCTGCTATGCCGACTGGCCCAGGCGCTTCTTCGGACGCTTCCCAGAGTTCCTTTGGCCCCTCCTGCCCACGGTGACTCCGCCACCTCAACCAAGCGCCTCGTGTCTGTATCCCAGCCTGTCAAGCGGCTCGACCGAGAGAACGGACACACGGACCGTCCCTAAACCCTCCACACAGCGCTTGAGACACAAGATAGCCACCATCTTCACCATTGTGTACATCGCGGAGCAGTTTTTCATGCCCTATTCCCATTTCATTACAAAAGTAATTTCTGTTTGTCTTAACTATTTGTGCTGTCTGTTTTTTTTTTGTTATACATTGAGCAAAGGACTGCATAGAGTCATGTCTATGCAGTCCTTTGTGTTAAGTTGTGTTATGGTTTATAAAATGGTGAGTAAAATCAGATGTTTTTTGAAATGCCGTTGTATTTATGCCTGGGTTCTTACAGGGCTACAATAACTGGACTAACGGGTTGTACGGCTACTCGTGGGACATGATGGTTCACTCTCGCTCTCACCAGCATGTTAAAATCACCTACAAAGATGGAGTAACAGGAGAGATCGGCTACCTCAACCCAGGGGTAATTTTCCCGCTGCTCGCTTTATTATTGGAATACATGGCTGTGCAAACTGAAAGAAATGTCGCCTTTGGTTTTAATGTATAAACGATTAACAGTAGATTCGGACTTTTTGTTGTTATGTACTTTATTGTACATTGTACAACAAAACTGCTCACTGTCCACTTCCTTCCAGACCAAGCTGCAACAGTGTCATTTGGTATGCTTCAGGTCTTTACACAGAGTCGGAGATGGAAGGATCACGGAGACATGCTGAAGCAGTACGCTGCCTGCCTGAGTCGCACTCTACCCCACTACAACATCAGCGAGCCCCAGATTTACTTCGACATCTGGGTGTCCATTAATGACCGCTTCCAGCAGAGGTAAGAATTTCAGGGTTGAAAGAGGATGCAATTAAATGCCACAAATAAAACAATAAAAATGAAGGTTGATGTTCATTAACAGGATATAGATCAGCCATTTGACACAGAAATGGGCGGAGCAAATGATGCAGGTTAGCTAGTTCCATGGTTTTCGGTTCCAGGCACTTATTCCCAATCACAAGCTTCAACTGTTATATTTTTCCAGATTTGTTCTTAGACCAAAAACAGTTTACACAAGCAACTTCGATTCTCAATCTAAGTTTTTACAAGAATACAGTTGTGGCCAAAATGGGCATTGGTGGGTCCCAAGCCCGGAAAAATGGGAGGGTTGCGTCAGGATGGGAATCCAGCGTAAAACCTGTGCCAAGTTGTTGTGTGGACCAGTTGGTCCGCTGTGGCGACCCCGAACAGGGAGCAGCCGAAAGGAACTTTACAGTTGTGGCCAAAACACGCAAGACATCACTTTCTTAGTAGGAATATTTGATATAATTTGTAGTCAAGGTGGTTTTGCATGTGTGTCGTATTGTATATGTTTATAAAGCCATGGCAACTAGACAGGGCCATAAACCAGCCACCATTATAGAGTGAATCGAGTGAAAAAGGCAGTGTGAATGCAGATAAAACAAAGTATATGTTGGGGAGAAAAAAGATATGATAAAAGAAGGGTCTAAAACAAGAGAATACTGACAAAATGCCTGACTGATCTCTTCCGGTACCTTCAGGAATCTTACCCAAATTTAGTAAAAGATGTTTTGACTCGTTTTCTATATTTTTTCCTCCTCTGACTGTAGGATATTTGACCCTCGTGTTGATATTGTGAAAGCAGACTGGTCTCCGTTTCATACCAACCCCTGGCTCATGCCCCTGCTGGTCGATTTGTCCCCATGGAGGACGAAGTTCGGAGAGATTGAGGGGACACTGGACAACCAGACTGAGGTGGTGTTTATAGCTGACTTCCCAGGTACGCACCCGTCTCCATACTCAGTTACTCAGGAGTATGATGTATGTCCCTGTGTCTCTCTCTCATATATATATATATATATATATATATACACACACACACACACACACACACACACACACACAGTGTGAAATTCTTATTTTTTTGCATGTTTGTCACACTTTAATGTTTCAGATAATCAAACACATTTAAATATTAGTCAAAGATAACACAAGTAAACACATCATGCAGTTTTTATTATTAAGGGAAAACAAAATCCAAAACTACATGGCCTCGTGTGAAAGTGTTTGCCCCCCTGTTAAAACATAACTGTGGTTTATCACACCTGAGTTCAGTTCTCTAGCCACACCCAGTCCTGATTACTGCCACACCTGTTCGCAATCAAGAACTCACTTAAATAGGACCTGCCTGACAAAGTGAAGTAGACCAAAAGATCCTCAAAAGCTAGACATCATGCCGAGATCCAAAGAAATTCAAAAGGAAATGAGAAAGAAAGTAATTGAGATCTATCAGTCTGGAAAAGGTTATAAAGCCATTTCTAAAGCTTTGGGACTGCCGCGAACCACAGTGAGAGCCATTATCTACAAATGGAGAAAACATGGAACAGTGGAGAACCTTCCCAGGAGTGGCCAGCCGACCAAAATTACCCCAAGAGCTCAGCGATAATTCATCCAGGAGGTCACAAAACACCACACAACAACATCCAAAGAACTGCAGGCCTCACTTGCCTCAGTTAAGGTGAGTGTTCATGACTCCACCATAAGAAAGAGAGTGGGCAAAAATGGTTTGCGTGGCAGAGTTCCAAGACGAAAACCGCTGCTGAGCAAAAAGAACATAAAGGCTCGTCTCAGTTTTGCCAGAAAACATCTTGATGATCCCCAAGACTTTTGGGAAAATACTCTGTGGACTGACGAGACAAAAATTGAACTTTTTGGAAGGTCTGTGTCCCATTACATCTGGTGTAAAAGTCATACCAAAAATCATACCAACAGCAAAATATGGTGGTGGTAGTGTGATGGTCTGGGGCTGTTTTGCTGCTTCAGGACCTGGAAGACTTGCTGTGATAAATGGAACCATGAATTCTGCTGTCTACCAAAAAATCCTGAAGGAGAATGTCCGGCCATCTGTTTGTGACCTCAAGCTGAAGTGAACTTGGGTTCTGCAGCAGGACAATGATCCAAAACACACCAGCAAGTCCACCTCTGAATAGCTGAAGAAAAACAAAATGAAGACTTTGGAGTGGCCTAGTCAAAGTCCTGACCTCAATCTGATTGAGATGCTGTGGCATGACCTTAAAAAGGTGGTTCATGCTCAAAAACCCTCCAATGTGGCTGAATTACAACAATTTTGCAAAGATGAGTGGGCCAAAATTCCTCCACAGCGCTGTAACAGACTCATTGCAAGTTATGGAAAACGCTTGATTGCAGTTGTTGCTGCTAAGGGTGGACCAACCAGTTATTAGGCTTAGGGGGCAAACACTTTCACACAGGGCCATGTTTTTGATGGATTTTGTTTTCCTTTAATAATAAAAACCTTCATTTAAAAACTGCATGATGTGTTTGCTTGTGTTATCTTTGACTAATATTTAAATGTGTTTGATTATCTGAAACATATTAAAGTGTGACAAACATGCAAAAAAAAAAAGAAATCAGGAAGGGGGCCAACACTTTTTCACACCACGGTATGTCACTGTGTTGTATGAGCCAAAATAAATGTATAAAATGTCACTATGCAGGATTGCTGTAACTACTTGATAGAATGCTCTTGCACTGATATTGACCTTTGACCTTTGTGGTATTATGTTGGCAGGCCTCCATCTAGAGAACTATGTGAGTGAGGATCTGGGGAACACCAGTGTTCAGGTACTGCAGGGTACCGTGAATGTGGAGATAGTAGATGAGAAGAAGAACTACACACTCATTTCAGGGGAAAAGATGCAGGTGCACACACACATGCACACACAATAATTGGACCCTGAAGGCACCTTACTGACAACAATAACATCCAGTAATGGAATATCTGCCTATACTTTACCAAAGTTAATTACCATCTAATTATGTGTGTATCTAGCTTCCTGCTGGAGCATATCATAAAGTGTTCACCATAAACGATACCCCGTCCTGCTACATGTACATCTACGTGAACACCACCGAAGCAGCGTTGCAGGAGAACCTCACCAAGCTTATGGAGCTTAAGGAGAAAGTCCTCAACGGGACAGGTCAGTGCTCAGAAGCCTCATAGCTCCAGTGAGAACTAAAGGAAGGACACCAAACATTCCTTAACATAGAGTTCCATAGCATCGTGCAGAACATGGGCCTTCTTTTAAGAGATTGGAGAGTAAATAAATTTGGACTGTAGTTGATTTGAGAAATGACGAAGATAGGAGTTGATGGATTTTACTGAACTTTTTAGAGACAGAGCCTCTGCCCCCAGAGTTGCAGCCAATTATAACCGGTCTTGAGAATGATGGTTCAGAGGTCAACGCCACAGACCCACTGGTACGGCTCTTCCTCAAACGCCAGAAGCGCATACAGGAGGTGAAAAAGCGGCGAGAGGCGCCCCTGCTCGAAAAGTTCAACCGATTCGCCATGAAAAAATACTACATGATCCGACGAGGGTAAGATTGTTAAGATACACCTGAAAGTTTCATCAGATATCTAAACTGTTGTTTTCCTTAACCCCAAACAGGTTTATTTAATAAAAGCTTGCCCTAAAACATAGAATCGGAGCAAATTAGTGCTCTAAAGAACTGTCATCACAACATGACACTACGTATAACTTTATGAAGTTATCAATTAACAAAAAGAGAAAAAGCCAGTTGATGGGTTCTCAATATGAATATGAAACCTCAGAACCCATGGCAGTTCAGTTAGCACTTACTAACAGTGTAATTTTAGTCATACTAAGACTTTTCCTAATTATTTACCCATTTGTATGAGGAAAACGTTCCTATTTTTGATATATTCATTGTCATTGATAATTTAAATTGTCCATATACAACTAACAGCTGTGTGCTAATGGCTAAACTGTTAGCCTCAGTTATTAGCTAGCTTGTACTTGGCTCCCATGTTGCCTAGCAATGGTTTTCATGCTAGTTTCAGTATTAGAATTATTTAATACTTTATTTTTTCATAGAATATTTAGTTTTATATTTATTTTATTTAAAAGGATTGTCTGAAAGCTATGATTATTAAAGCAGATCGATTTTTTTTTTTCCCTCTCTTCGTATTTATTAGCCTTTTAAGCAAAAAACCTTTCACATATGTTAACAGAATTAGAACTACTGTTTCAAGGCTTAAGGTACCGTCTCAGAGCCATGAATAATACACTATGCTTAATGTCACATCAGCTATAAACAGTACTTCCTTCACCTTTCTACTTTTCTTCTTTCTCTTGAAGTTAATAAGAGAAAAATACAGCAGTCTGCCCTGAAGACTTTCTACTATTGAAATGAATCATATGATTTAAATTACAGCCAGCAATGAGGTGCTGTTAGAGAAAATTCAACAGCACTGTGATGTAAATAAACTCAATTAACTGTGTAAAGGTGCAGTAATTAAAAAAAATTCTTGTTTTGTACAAATTACCTGGAAGATATGAAGAACATGCTAAGAAACAACGTGTTAAGCTGTGGTTTTAGGAAAAGTGGATCAAGTCTCTGACAAATCCGTTTTTGGTCCAGAATATTATTTTTGTTTGGACTTGCCTACTGTTAATGATGAATTTTTAGACAATCTACAGGCCACTACAGGTGGAGTTTCAACAACATAAGAAGAAATCAACACAAAAATGATGTATTTTCTCATTGTAGGTTTCTAATGACGGCCATCGCGATGAGAAACCTGGCCTTCGGTTTGCCTCCTCTGGAGCAGCTCAAGAGGGAGGTGGACTACGCCAACATGAAGGCACCCGAGACCGACGTCAACCAAAACGAGCAGGTCAAAGCGGAGATGGGACACGGAGAACTTTGATATCGTGCACTGGAGCTACCAAAAGTGTTAGAAGGCCCAAATATTTGGGAACATTCCAGATCAGTCTGTGAAAAGGTGTACGGTTAAAATAGTGTTTAAATTTCATTAGCAGAACACAAATCCAATCTCGACCAGACGTTAGGTTTAATTATTGTATTATTTAAGAAAATTAAAGTCAGGTACAACGTTACTGAATTTGAACTTTACGTTAAATGATTGCACCCCCAAAACACTAACTGTTACACACTATGCAAACTAAACGATGTATTATGCCAGGATAGATTTACAAATCTTATTGTGCTGCTGTATTTTTATCCTTTAACAAGCTTCCATATGGATTAGCTGGTTTGTTTACATGAGAAATCCCCTTGAAGCAGTTCATGTGAGTGTCAAATGCTGGAATTGTGTGAAATGAAACATTGATGAACAAATTTTTAAATATACAAAAATTTTTTTAAATAAAAACAATGACGCATAGCATTTATCGGTCTTTAATGGACGTGAATGATCAGTTATACAGTAAATTTCCAAAGGTTTTGGGACACCCCTCCAAATCATTGAATTCAGGTGTTGTTTTTCAGGGGTTGGGTTCGGCCCCTTAGTTCCAGTGAAAGAGCATGGACCTTGCTTTGTGCACTGGTGTGCAGTCATGTTGGAACAGGAAGGGGACATCCCCAAACTGTTCCCACAAATTTGGTACCATGAAATTGTCCAAAATGTCTTGGTATGCTGAAGCATTAAGAGTTGAAACTAAGGGGCTGAGCCCAACTTCTGAAAAACAACACCTGAATTCAATGATTTGGAGGGGTGTCCCAAAACATTTGGCAATAGTGTGTATATAATGCCTGACAACATACCTGGTAATTCACCGTGATGATTTTTGTCTCTACACCTGGGTCCCCTTCATGAAGATGCTGGAAAAAGGCTTAAAAAACGTTCCTCAAAGGTTTTTGAATCTTATAGTATAAAAAAACAAAAAACAAAAACACACACACACACTTTGAGCCTGATAACCAAACCTCTGGTGCAGGACTCATTTTTTTCCATGTTCATAACACAATATTCCAGCACATTTTAGACATAACAGAAATAAGACTAATGTGTATCAGCCTCCATCCAATGCTTATAAGAAGAGCTGGACAGGCCACGCCCACAAGCAACAAAAAATGAGGTGTCCTTCAGGTCAGGTGATGAAGGCAATCCTGATTTTCTATAAAAGTGAGTATTTTGTAATGACATGAGAAATTGATATTTTTCCTGTAACTATATACAGTACACAATGTAGTTTTACAGAAAAAAAAAGAAAGAAAAAAAAACAGTGACAGGACCCGCTTTTAGAATGTACTATTTTATTGCTGTTATTTTTTTTTTTTAAATATATATATATATATATCTTATACAGTTTATTAACAATCATAATCCTGTCTAAAGTGCTTAACACAGGGTTCAGATTCGACGTTAACCAGGAACCCTGGGCTTCTGAGTATCATGGCACATAGTACATACATACATACAAAAATCACAATGTCAAATATGATGAACAGAAGCAAAGAAATTCCCCAAAATGTTAAAATTTTCAACCGAAACAAAATGTCAGCGATAAATTGTTAAGTCGTTAGTGTCACGTCGCATTTCCAGACAGCTCGACCAGTGTTAACACATGCGATTGTTTTAATTTTGATGAATCTATGCTGACATGATATTAAGGTTGGATGAAGTAGGGAGTAAAACTCTTGGGGATATGCTGCACTCTGTCCCAATGTGTTTTATTCCTCTTGTACCACAGCAATTTTCAAAGTATTAAAAATTTTTTATTAACTCAATTCTGTTGATAGTTATAGTTAACGTTGTCGGTCCACTGCAAAAAATTTGTTCACTCCTGTTATCACGAGTTATAGCAGCTATAAACGTTCTCTCACCAGCCTCCCTTTTTTTTTAAGTTAAAAAACAATGAGAAGTCTCTGTCCTGAAGACTTTCCTGTATCAGAAACCTTACTGACTGTAACAGTGCTGACGCTGTAGATGCCCTTCACAAAAATGACACATCTCCTTATAGAAAAATGCACCGTATGTACAACTAAACATGTCAAATCCATTTATACGGACCGTCGGCTTTAGCGATTAGCTGTTCCAATACAAATGAGAACATATTATAACAATGCAGACGTCAATATAGACCTGTGATTTGCAGCTGCACTAGTGTCTGCTGTTAAAGGAAATGATTCAACACCTTTTGACCAATCAGAATCGAGAATTCCACAGCGCTGTGTTATAAGACAGTATAACAGAGTCACAGTATACGATGCCCTTTTCAGGGTCTTGTCGTGGGTCTCGTCAATACGCCTGGTCTCCATTGATCTGTTTGGATACAATGGTGGATTTTTACGTGTAATCACTTCCTTTATCGTCAGGTTCCTGATGAAACGTTTGTATAATAGCGCTAATAACGACTCAAAAAAACAAAAAAACAATTGTACTTTATTTTCTTTAAATGTAGTCAGCCAAGACGTGTTTTCTTCTCTAGTTTTGCGCACTGGAGCTATGATGCTAACAAGTTATGGCACTCTCTCACCCGTCGTCTACATAAACACATGGCCAAATCTTCATATACTCGCTTCTCACAACTTTGTGTTAGTCTGTATCAATAAATGTTCATTTATAAAGAGGAAATGCATCCTCTATTTAACTGCCATCATAGTTTTCGCTATAACGGAGTCTATGGCACATAGAAAAGCATTAACATTTCTTAGGTTATATCTTATTTTATACAACTGAGCAAGTGAGGGTTAAGGGCCTTGCTCAGGGACCCAGCGGTGGCAGGTTGGTGGACCTGGGATTCGAACTCACAACCTTCCAGTCAGTTGTCCAACACCTTAAATACTAAGCTACCAGTTCCCCCCCATGCCATTCCAGTAGTCCAATATGGCCGCCCTTATAATATTCCAGTGTTCAGCTACACTGGGAATCGCTGACCTTTTTTATGTGCTGCATACTGCTCGAAGGTGACTTGTAATTCCAAATTTCCACGTAGGAAAAACCAAAGAAAATGCCTCTCGAATCGAAATTCCTACTCTTAAAATTGGGGTGGTCTTCTCAACTACGAGTTCCTCCCGTGTTTACGGTGAGACATGAAATAAACACGGCTTCTAAACATCCCAGCGTCAGACAACACAGCAGCACTTCTTACCTGTAAATAAGTTACAATGATTTGCTTTAGATCCATCAACATACAGACGTGTGTGTGCTTGTTAAATCTAGAACATCGACTACACAGTTTGCTGTTTAAGGAGGAGAATGTACATCACGCAGCACAACTTGCCAGCTTGTGGGCTTTGTGTTTGAATGCACGGAGGTCGCAAAAATGACATCAAGTCAAATGCAGCAGCAGATTTTAAACCTACTATGTTGGCTTCATGGCTCCAAGCAGCAAACTGCGGACACCAAAACATATCTTGGCTGAGCGGCTACGTTTACAATAAATGTTTAAAAAATTTCCAGCAAATATTGTTTTAGAAGATTACAGTTTGATTGCATGCACCTGAAGTGAACGAAGAAGGAAGTGAATCCTGTCTCTAGAGTCTCGCTCAAAACCAACCCTTCTTTCGACCTCACGTAGAGCTGGACACAGAGACCAGTAAACTATACACTGGGATAAACTTCTCTTTCACAGTTTCTAGCAGCTGCAGTAATTCATCAGAGATGCTTAAGAGTTTGAGATTAGTTTCCCTTCTTCATATAAATGCCATGATTGCTGATACTACAGTTGAGGTGAGTTATCCCGCTTTGTCAGAGAAAGAATGTTTAGTAGAAAGGCTCAGTAAACACTCTGCAGTTTTTAAAGTATGTTTGGTCCAAACAGGAAATATTTCCGCATTCTCCGGTCAGTACATCTCTTGCTATGGGCCGTGAGTTGTGATAATTAGGCTATGTTAATGTTCTGTGAATTAAGCACCTTTTTTTCTTTTGGGAACATGTCAGACAGAGCTGGGTGACAATCAGCATTGAGCAATACCAATAAATCAGGTATTTGTTATACATCTATATCATTTCAATGCAGTCATTTGCTCAAATGAACTCTTGACACAGTCTTTCACACGTTGCCAACAGCCAATCACAACATGCATAGGGCAAATGTAACTGACCGGTTTAGGTGCATTGGCCAATAAAAAAAAGGGAAGGGGGGGGACTTCCTGTATCGTGAGTCTAGTGCAATTCAGTATAAATTCTGAAGGTGATTCAATTCCAAATGCTGCCTTTTAACCTACAGCTACATATTTTCTGTACATTTAAAGGAGCAGTCTGTAAAATTTCAGCACCCTCTGTTGTCTGTAAGGTGAACTGCACTCACAGTGAACACACTGCCAATCATTTCCCTCTCCTCCTCAACCTCTTTCTGCTGCATGTACATTTGCCTTGTGAGTTACGTTTTAAGGAAAATGCACATAGCCAATCAGCTCTGTTCAAGCCAGTGGGTGGGGCTAATAAATATTTTAACAGAAGTCAAAAATAAAGAAAAATATCCAGATCCAGTGAATGTCAAAATTGCAAATTTTTGATATATGCATTTTGATATACCTGTGAGATTATGTGATTATTACAGGTCTAAAAACACTTTTAAACATTACAGACCGCACCTTTAAATTTATTCTGAAAAATATCAATAATTAATGGAGTAGATTTATTGAATCTATTGAATTTATTCTCATCACCCAGCTCAAGTCTCTGAGATTTTCCCACAATTACATCATTTTTTTCCCCCCTTTGATGGAACTATAAGACTTAACATTTACAGATGCTGATGCTCTATAAACTCACAATGTTAGGCCTTGTACATAAAAAGAAAGCAATCATAGTGTGTGGATTTTGTAACTCGGTTCTTGTAGTGTTTGTGTACATGATTAGAGTGTAAATGCCTCTTTGTCCATGAATGTGAGCTGTTGTATTTTGGCTGGAGAGTGCTGGTCTACCTTGGCTGCAGGTCTGGGTAGAATATTCCATGAATCACGCCTTCGGTGATGACGTTCGAAAACGTGTCTGGAAACAAAAAAAGGAAAACATTTTGAGCGCTGGAGTGTCACCCTGTAATTTACAACAAACCAATTCAGCAAAGAGGAATGCATCAGTGCTGACCTACAAAAAACAAAACAAAAAAAAAACACTGTTTGTATTTGATAGATAGTGAAGCTTCCTGAGGTTGAAGGAACACTGATGGTTCTGTATGATGAATTAAATTACATAGTTAAGTCTTAAAAAAAGAAAAACTTTATCCTGAAAAACAATAAATATGTTCATAGTGAAATACACAGATCAGGCATAACATTATGACCACCTGCCTAATATTGTGTTGCTCCCCCTTTTGCTGCCAAAACAGCCCTGACCCGTCATGCTCTGTGTATTCTGACACCTTTCTGTCAGAACCAGCATTAACTTCTTCAGCAATTTGAGCAAGAGTAGCTCGTCTGTTGGATCGGATCACACGGGCCATCCTTCGCTCCCCATACCCCCTTGTACCGAAATCTGACTCTCCGGACAAATCACGCTCCTCCGTGCGTCCACACGCATCATGCAGTTTAATCCAACCGTTCATCAATTGATTTCACACACAGCTAGCACCGAGACCGTACATGGAAGTGTTACATAAACTTAAATATATAAGCACAAATTGAAGTAGTTTGGATAAAGTATAAAGAAAACATGGCCGATCCTTTTAACTTGGAAGCTGCTGGGGATTTGACAGCGTTAGGAATAAATCTACGACGCTGCCAAAGTAAAAGCGGTGAATGAATCTATCCTGCTGCAGGAAGATGCAGGACGAGTGAGCTGTAGACATTTCTTATTAGTGCAGCCGGTGTTTCGGAGTAAAGTACTCTTTAATATTTCCCATTAAAATTGCATGTGAAAAATACTATTATTTAATCAGAAAGTCCAACACAATGTCTCTGTTTTCAAAATTAACCTCCAATATCGAAGTGTTCCCGTTTTTAAAACCTTTTTAAGAAGTTCACAGAAAAAGTATTATTCAGCTGCTTTGGTTATGTAAATAAATGTTACTAATAATGTAACATGAGTAGCTCTTGTCCACCTTCATTTTGTCAAAGTAGCTGAATTAAGGATAAGGCTGATGGATGTCTTAAATAATACTGTGTGAAGTGATGTGTTTTTGTACCACTAGTGGAAGGAAGCAGATAGGGGTCCCTCAGGAAAAGCAGGGCCGGCTGATGTGTCAGTTTACTGCCGAGAGAGCGGAAACAGAGTAAAATGATATGAGGAAGGAAGGAATGCAGGACAGAGAGAAAGCCAAGACATATATGACTCATTGCAGCATTTCTATTTCTCTGTCTGCGTCACACTCAGACTGCTGATGCTGCAATTTCGAGGACATTTCTGCAATCATTATGCCTACGTTGCAAATGACATCTTAAAGGATTGCGTTTAAACACAGTCTCTTAGTGATTCATATGTATATATAGCTTAAATTATATTTCATTCAGTGTGAAATTACAGCCGTACCATGAGTCTTCGGATTCAGTTTCGAACGACCTGCAAGCAAAAGAAGAAACCGTTGGGGAAAAAAAAAATAAAGCTTGATAGAATGAAACTGGCGACAGGGCTCTTTCAACATTTTCAAAATTACACACTAGCAGTGGCGGCTCCTTACCCACAACTCTCAGCCTTTGGCAGGGACGGGAAGTGGCGGATGTTGAGGAAATCCAGGAATATTTTAGGAAGGACCTCGTTTTCCATGATTATAGTCTAGAGGAAAAGCAACACACATCTATACGGTCATCGCAGAAGAGCGAGGAGTGATTAAAAAAAGAAATAAATGCCTTAAAATTAGTCATTTTTCAGGATTCAACACTAGAATTTAATCAAATTCTACACAGAATCTATGAAGTTAATGTAATGCTAGCTAATATCTATCTAACTGCATTCATAAACACACTTTCCTCAAACGGCGTTGTTCAGCATCTAAAAACAGGTTTGTTTATTTGGATTTTTGACTCTGTATGACACACACCTCTAAAACCGAAAAAAATAACAAGAGCTATAAACGGATTGTGTGATTCATCAAATTTGACCACTGGGTTGTATAATGAATAGCTGAGATTCTAACAATTATACTAAATTTACTCGATGCTGCATAATGCTCGAACCTGTAGGTCCAGTGCCAAACTTGCTGGGAAATCGTTGAAATTTTAGTGTGTTCATTTAAAACAACAGGCCCGTGAGAAATCTTTTGCACATAATAATCAGGGCTGATGTGTGTAAAACATCTCAGAAAGTATATCTCAGTCTTGTTTCCCTAAAACATCGATCCGTACCTGAAGGTAAAGCTCAAGACCGTGTCGTCTCTGCTCCAGAACTTTGGGGATCCAGTTTCTCACGTGCTTTGATGGAAGCTCTGGAGGTTTCATGATCTTTTTTAGCTATTAGGAAACAAACAAGGAATGAACAAATTCACCAGTTGATGCTGTACAGTTCCTCCAGGATTTTGCTGCGATTTTTTTTGTGATTCAAAATTTGCCATGCAACTTGCAGAGGCTTTTTTTTTGGTGTGTAAAACCACATGAAATTGCATGAGCAGGATTCTTCTTTTAAACTCCTACTAGTGAAGACACATATATAGCTTTCGGCTGCTCCCTGTTCGGGGTCGCCACAGCGGACCAACTGGTCCGCACAACAACTTGGCAGATGTTTTACGCCGGATGCCCTTCCTGACGCAACCCTCCCATTTTTCCAGGCTTGGGACCGGCACTGCATCCAGTGGCTGGGGTTGAGGCATTGGCTGGGAATCGAACCCGGGCCTTCCGCATGATAGGTGAGAAACCTACCACTGAGCCACCAATGCCTCGCTGAAGACACATATAATTACTTTATATAAGCTGTCCTCATGTTTCACGCATGTGAATCGAACAGGGCTTTGGCTGAATGTGTGTTAGGCGTGATGACATCACACAACACGTCTCGCCCCTAACTTCTGTCATCGAGTAAACTCTCTGGATTTCTCTGCGATTTGAAAGCCGGAAATTCCAGGACGGCTGCTTGTACTGCTGCGTTATTGCGTTAGAGCTGCATAATATTTAGCGCCACAAGCAGAAGTCGAATAAAACATTCACGCGCATGTTATCTGTCCATTTCTGTTACTTTTCACAGTGATGATAAAGGAACATCTGGTGAAACCATGTGTGAAAGAGTAAGTCACAGACATTACTCACACACCCTTGCTGATAATTATACACTGCCACACACTCACAGTCCTCAGGCTGCATGTCTCATACTCTTCTAAGAAACACTTTAGGAGATTTAGCATAAAACCCATAACAAAAATAAAAAAAAACTTAAACAAGCTAAAATCCCCAAACTGTATGGTTTAACCGGAGTAAATGGCTGCTTATCTCTCCGTCTGAGATGATACAAAGAGCCTCTCTAAATTTATGAAAACATACATTTAAGGCAGGCGAGCCGTTATGTCATGATTGGGAGCTGCTTAAACCATAGAATATAATTTAGTGCTGTACAAGGCTTCAATTCTAATGGGACAATGTGTTATATCTGAGGTGTGGATGGCTATGTCTCCTTCACTGAGACTAAGAGAGGGAGAGAAAGCACACAGTGATTAAGGTTCAATTTAGTTGCTCTTGCCTTATTACTTTTGGCTGAAACACACTGTTATCTTTGCAACCCTGAGAGCCCAAAATCCCACCCATCCCAGTGTGTATGTGCGTGTTTAGAGCACTAATGGCCATCTGTAGTTATATTAACAATATGGTAAATTTTCTAGATCTTACACACTGATCCTCAAAACTTCACGGTGTGGTTGTTGCTGAGAACAGCGTTACCAGCCTCATGTTTTTATGCTATATAGTATAGGTTTAACCAAAGTTGTGGGTAGATTTTTGGGTCAGTTTTAAAAGTCTATGTTTACCCCCTTTTTATTTTTAAGTAAACAATCTAAACACACCACACTAATGCTGCAAACACAGGCTATGGAAATCAATGGGGAAATGTAAGTCCAGATAGTGTATCCATGATGCCCAGAATAATTTCTGTTCTACTGGGAATTACATGGATATTATCTGTGTTGAATCAAGTGGAAATGCTTTGGCTAGACGTCATGTTTTCGTGAAAGCGTGACAGTTTATTCAATGTGTTTCTCCTGATGTTCTGTGAAGTTTGGGAGAGAAACACATAGATCAGGGGTTGTATTATGGAAACAGCAAATTGAGAAGTGTGCAAAACAACTTTCTATTCATAAAGAAAGAAACAGAATAAAATACGTCTCAGTTTAAGGTATTTTTGTGGGGGGGTTTTTGGGCTGACAATCTTGAATCTCCAGTGCCAATAACCCTAAAAGGAAGGCCAGCAAGGCCAAATAAAATCTTTTTTTATACCTAATGTGTGATGCTTTCAAAGCTATGGAATTAAACAGAAAATTAAAAAAAAAGAATACACCTAAACTATATGTTTCATCAACGTTGTTTCTGTATTAAAACATTCAGCTGCGTTCAGCAGACATTAAAAGGGGTGTTTTAAGTACTGACTTTATGAGCACTTGAACACTGCACATGAATGCAGGTGTTTTCACCGGAAAACCACCAAAATGCACTGCAGGTACAGAAAGTACAGCGTGACAGATATAGTGAGTAAAATTGCCAAGCTCACCATTTTGTGCAGAGCATGAAACTCGCTGTAACGCTTCTCCACGGTGTGCTGCCGCCCGCTCGTTAACACCTCGATCTTAAAAACCTGATGGAGCCAAAAAACATGGAGCTAATGAACGCAACACGAGTTTTCGCGTCAATTCAAGCGGAATAATCCAGAATGCATAATAAATCTCAGACTAAAGCAAGCGGTGCGGTGTATTCACTGACTTAAATTCATAATCGGGTTGTTCGTCTATTTATACAAATATTTAGATTTATTTTGCTCCGCTAACACAACCTAAAAACCAAAATTCGGGTTAAACAGGTTTATAAAAACTCACAGTGTAGCCTTTTTCCGACGCGCTGTCTTCTGGACGAAAAGACGGTATGGACACGGATACAGGATGCATTTTGCTATATGATTATATAAAAGGGATTAATAATAAAGAAAATACGGAGTAAAAGCTATGCTCTGTTGACCGTTTGCTGGCTGTCAGGTTCAGTGGCACCGGGCGGGCGGCTGTTACGAAAACAAGCCGAACAGATACGAAGTAGTGCTCTGTCGCGCATGCGCAGTCCAGAGCGCATGAGATTCTTTAGGCTGCCATTGCGTTCGCCTGATTGTAAATCACACCAGAGTCGTTTTCATTGCGTTATTATTTATACGACAATAAAGAAACAAACCTTTGCCAGTATTTACTTAACAACATTATTCAAAGATGCAGTATAACATAATAATATTATTCATAGACAAACATTACTCAGAGATGCCTGGTGCACTGAAATATTACTAATAATTAGTAAATACAATAATTGTTATTAGTGTTTAAATACACTATATGGCTAAATGATTGCCCTCTTTTGCTCTTATTGTGACCTCCACTCCTCTTCTGGGAGGTCTTTCCACTAGATTTTGGAGGGGCGTGGTGCTGGGGTTTTATGATCATTCATCTGCAAGAGCATTGGTGAGATCAGCAATGGGTGAGGAGGTCTAGGGTGCAGCTGGTGTTCCAGTTCATCCCAAAAGGTGTTCAGTGGGGTTAAGTCAAAGTCAGGGCTCTGTGCAGGACACTCGAGTTCTTCTACAGAAGCCTAAACACACCGTATCTTCATGGACCTTGCTTTGTGCACAGGGGCATTGTCATGCCGGGACAGGTTTGAGCCTCTTAGTTCCAGTGAAGAGAAATTGTAATGCTTTAGCATACAGAGACAATTTATACAATCATGTGCTTCCAACTCTACAGCAACAGTTTGTGGATGAACCACATATAGGTGTGTAAAAAAGAAGAGGCAAGATGTTGCTATAATGAATACAGTATTAGCTGCTAATGAAATCTCCCAGTTTTATAGTCATTTTTTTTTCCAATAACACTTGGTTTTAATCATTATTGGGCTTTTGGGTTAAGCTAATATATTATAAATTCAAGCTGTATAGGTTTATATTATTTGCATTGTTAACACTATGAAACACAGGAGCTTTTAAATAACACTCTTATTAAATTCACACTCGATGTTTCACATGGATTAACTCAAAAACATAATCATCATCTTGAAGATGAACACTGAGATATCTTAGGTTATTCAGAATTCCACTTTATACGAATAACAATCTTACAGTTTAATAAAAGTACTTTTGGTTTTGGTTTAATGGATGATAATCTTCTATTTTTCTTTGTTCTAAGTTCAGGAAAATGTCCTCTGCTTCATAAATCAATCTATACTTGTTGGCAAGTCCAGAATGAATCAATTTGAATGAATCTTTTTAAGTGAAACAACTGAATGAATCAGAAAGTCAATTTACTGAATTATTTTGCTCTTTTGTTTATTTTCGGAGGACAAAAACACATCTCATCACTGAAAACTGCAACTCCTTTGAACACAGACTTGTTTAGTTTTTAATATTTGTATTTTTGAGATATTAAATTTAATAAAATTGAATTCAGTGTAGATAACATATTTATTATTTCTCTCAGCCAAATGTGATCATAAATGTGTGTGTGTGTGTGTGTGTGTGTGTGTGTGTGTTTGTGTTGATTCTGGCATGCAGTCACATGAAGCTTGCTGGTGTTTGTAAGCTGCCATTGCCTGTTAGATACATTGGCATCAGAGAAGCAAAGTATATACACAAATCTTAGTTAGATTACTTGAGGCTTGAGGTAAGTGGAATATCTGGATAATGTTTAAACTCCAAACTACGCCTTTATGGCATTAAACACAAATTATTTTCGTAACCACTAAGTAAAACATAGGATTCCTGATGAATAGTTTAAGTCATGGTTCTGGCTGTTGTAATGCACATAGTTCAGGTCCGTAATTTGTTTGCTTTACTTGTTTAATTGCCTCTGAAACTATCCAAAGAAATGTTTCAGCCAGAATCATGGAATGAATATTTATTCAAGTCATTTTCATGTAATACATGTCTTGCAGTAATATGAGCGTTTGTTAAATAACAAAATATAGCGTCACGGACATCCTCAAAGAGCTTGATTGTTGTCCGGCGTGGATCAGACTGAACATTTAGTTCACCTTACTGTAAAGTTAAACATGGCTGTGTAGGTAAATAAACTGCACTTTCTACCAGAATGGCCATTTTATCTTCAGCTGGAACATATTTTATTGGTAAACGTTTTATATTCTTTATTGAAAATATGTCTTATCATCTTACATGAAATATCAAATCAATCAAAAAAAAGAACCAAAAGGGAAAAAAGACCTAAAATAAAAAAATTAAAAAAACAGAACTGTACCTAAGCTTCATCTCGTAATATGCGCTAAGTTTCAAAATGATTGATATCAGAAATATCGTATTCAGTCTTAATGTGGAAATCCACAACTTTTCTTCATGATCGCTAACGTTAAAGTCGTCTCAGTTCGTCCTCGGTGGTGAAGTCGACCTGAAAGTGTTTTAATACCTGAAAGAGAGCAAATCACACCAGGGTTATTACAATATTGGTTCTCTTGGTTGAATCCATTTAGAAATTTTACGCAATACTTTATATAAGGTAGTATCGAATATCTCAGTTATTTGAGTGATATAATTTCAGCCTGGATCTATTTCTTATGTAGCAGATATATTAATATATATTAAAAAGTAAAAGTACCAAATACATACTTATAAATGTCAATATATGTACATTTTCCACTTATATTTTAAATATATTGTATTGTATAACAGAAATCTGTATATTATAAAATATTCCACTGTATATTGTTAATAAAAACAATATGTTAGATGATCACTTTTTTTCTGTCAGGGATTACGTTATTTTTGGAGCTGGTATATGATTAGCATCTGTATACGAAACTCTGGAAAGTTATCTGATCGACTCTGCAGCTGATGCAACTTCCTTGCTGTCAAAGACATGGAAGGAAGTATTGATGTCACTTTCAATGGGCACTGAACCTTAATTCTGGTCCCTGGCTCAGGAAATGAGATCACGATGAACACATGTTAGAATTTTGCTGATTTTTTTATTTATTTATTTATTTATTTTTTAGTAATTCAGTGTTTTATCAACCTTTTTAGGAGATGAATCAGATGAACAAAAACACAAACTTGTGCAAGGGAACAAATCCGCGATACTGAAATCACGACCCCCGTGTTACATGCTCACTCTTAAAAGGTTAAAAGGGTTGGGCGATATGACAGAAATATCATTTGACAATAGTTATATACAGTATAACTGGCATTTAAAAAAATTAATTAATAAAAAAAATCCTGAAAAAGGATTATGTCTACAAACATAATTTACTGTAACCTGAGAAAAGTATTTTAAATTGCAAAAATGTATAAAATTCATAAATATTTATAAAAAAAAAAAATTTACTTTAAATAAAAATTGAAAGTAATTTAAATTATACCTGTAATAAAAAAAATAATAATAAATTTTACAATTTTATGTTATGTTTTATGTAACATTCAATCAGCTGCTCTCAATAAGAGTACTATTATCATCATCACATGTTAAAATATTTGCTATCTGGTGTATTTAGGAGCAGGGGTGTCGTAAATGGGGGAAGACGGTGACTGAGTACACAGGGTGCTGGGATGTGAGGGGGTTCTGAAGATCCTGAAATGATTATTTCATTCATTCATTGTCTACCGCTTATCCGAACTATTCTTGGGTCACGGGGAGCCTGTGCCTATCTCAGGCGTCATTGGGCATCAAGGCGGGATACACCCTGGACGGAGTGCCAACCCATCGCAGGCACACACACACACTCTCATTCACTCACGCAATCACACACTATGGACAATTTAGAGATGCCAATCAACCTACAATGCATGTCTTTGGACCAGGGGAGGAAACCGGAGTACCCGGAGGGAACCACTGAGGCACGGGGAGAACATGCAAACTCCACACACACGGCGGAGGCGGGAATCGAACCCCCAACCCTGGAGGTGTGAGACAAACGTGCTAACCACTAAGCCACCGTGCCCCCCCATGATTATTTCACAATTGTGAAATTTAGGATGAGACACGACAGGTAAAAGGCCATTTTTGTGCATGCTGGTCAATCAATTTTCAGAATTTGGTATATTTTGTTCCATAACTTGTGTTATTTAACGCTGATACCATCAAAATGTTTATTTTTAGACATTTGCTGTTCTTACATCGGTCAATTTCCCTTAAGTTGCCACTTTTCAACCAGATATATCTTCCCGACCTCTGCTGAACACAGTAAGTGTTTGGTATCATATCACTCGTTAGCTTATTCCCTCTAGAATCACAATACAGCTGCTCTAAATATCATTTCCGCTTTAGAGCTCACCCGACCTACACCAGGAGACAGAATCTCATTGTCTAACGACCTTTAAAGTTCATTTCTGGCGATGTTATTCACCAAAATGCATCATGTGATGTGCTTCGCTCTCTGACGTCAGAAATCAGTATAGTAAGAAGAGATGAGGAAAACAGATATTAGATGTACGCAGCTATCTGTAGCTCGAATAAGTAAAGAAAGTACATGTGAAAAAAGACTGTTCACGAGAACAATACTTGGCATTGTTCATTCTTAGTTATACCGGGTGAAGAAAGTGAGAGAGAGAAGCAGTACAAGATTATACTGCTCCTATTATTATACGTTACTGAGGATGTGAGTCAAAGTGAGCTCAGTGTGCATGAAGGCAGCTATAGATTGCTTAAACATCTAACACACACACATTTGATGTGGACTGTAAAAATACAACATTTATGGAGCATTGGTTACGGCTAAGGTGCTCTATTTCTATTTAAATCTAGCATAATTCATACACAAATACGATTCAGAGTACTCTACCACCGAGTGTTGTTTATATAATTGTACACTATCATTATATTTTCAAAAAAAGTGTGATAATTAGCATGGATCATGTGATAATCCACGCACAGTCTTTGCTTAGGGTTCAGGATTCTATGCTACGCCTCTGATCAGGACTCCGGTGAATCTGTATAATGTGTTATATCACTTTTCCAACATAATAAAGAACTAGAAAAAGACACTCACGGCGACAGCTGACATCCTGAGACGTAGACGTAGTTGCCGGTGTAGCGAAGGTCACACCTCACGATGTTGTTGGTGTAGTCGGATTCATGAACCTGATAATTGGGGTTAACGCTGATCTGAATAACAACAACAATAAAAAAAACCTTTATTACTACCAGTGACTGTTATAGTTTTTTGGATGCTTGTACATGTTATTATGGTGCCCTGTAATGAAAAAAAGGCAACGGCAAAACTCAAACCAAACACACAACAGTCAAACATCTGAACTGAAAACACCAGACCAAATGTGAAAACACAACAGCACATGAACAAACTGGCTGCAGCATGCGTCTGTCTGAGGGACTACAGAAACCAAAGAGCTGTAGGATGATTACAGTGAGAGGAAGAATGAGACTGTGTTTATGTTCAGTTACATCCAATCACCAGTATCAGTTACATCCATCTGGGACGCATATAAACACACACACACACACACACACTCATTCACACACTACAGACAATTTACAGATGCCGATCACCTCCATCCTATGATGTGTTTAGGTGAGACACGACAGGCAAAAAGGCCATTTTTGTGCATGCTGGTCAATCAATTTTCAGAATTTGGTATATTTTGTTCCATAACTTGTCTTATTTAACACTGATACCATCAAAATGTTTATTTTTAGGCATTTGTTGTCTTTGGACTGAGGGAGGAAACCCAGAGAAAACCCCTGAAGCACAGGGAGAACATGGAAACTCTATGCACACAAAGTAGAGGAGAGATTTGAACCCACAACAATGGAGGTGTGATGATAGATAGATAGATAGATAGATGGATAGATAGATAGATAGATGGACGGACGGACGGACGGACAGATAGATAGATAGATAGATAGATAGATAGATAGATAGATAGATAGATAGATAGATAGATAGATAGATAGATAGATATTCTGTCAATTTTGCATGGCCAGCTATACAGCCAGCCATACAGAAAAAAATGACTCTTGACTATAATAACGTAAGTAAATTTATATTACATTAGTTCTGAACAGTTCTTTTTTAATTGTGCTATTAACACGCCATATCTGATCAGCAACAGGTGTGTGAAGAACAATAAGGACCCCCCTTTCCCCTTTCTAATCTCGCTTTTTTTTGTTTTTAGGATTGTGTGTTACTGTTGTGTTTTTGGTTTGTTGATGCCTTTTGCACTTACAGGCCACCGTACGCTTTTTTGTGACTTTGCACCACTGATAATCCCAGTATTAAGATTTGAAATACTTTGTTATTTATTATATTTATAATATTTATACCCCAGACACCTTGTTAATGTCACACACCTTGAGGATGTAATTCCCAGGCTTCACGTCTGTGATGTCGATCCACTGACAGTCGATGTCGGCGTTGTAAGTATCGTAACATCCTGGACTCAGACCCTGCAACAACATACACACAAACACAAACTCCATCAGCATGCACTTGTCATCATTTTCAAAACTACACTGATCCATGTTACTGATGTAAGGACTAAAATGCTTGGGAGCATACTGTTATAGGAAAATAGTCAACAATAGTGTGGTGTGACGAAGCCGAGTTACTGTTATCATCCAGACGCTGATTATTTTCCAATAACTTTTTGTCTGGGAGTGTGTTCCTCTTATACAATGGCAATTTTCCAGTGATGCAACATATATAGTGTATATATATATACAGAGAGAGAGAGAGAGTACTACTAAAGTAAAAAGCGTCATCAAAATTCCAACCCAAAGTCATTCATACTGACTCCCGAGGTGGAGCTGCGTCACCTGTGTGTGAGCGGTACAAGCGAAGCGTCTGTAGTAGCCATAGTCGCAGGATGTGTCCTCCAGGCAGAAGCTTGCCTTGTGTCCCTCAGCCACACGGGATTGAGAGCTGGAGTCCAGCAGGTCATAATGGCTGAATTCGTCCATGCTGTGGTAGTGCCTGTGGATACACAGACAAAAGCCATCATGTAGGAATTATTATTTTCTAATGTCTCTTAGCATAATTCAGGGTCCTGGAAATGAAACGCACGTAGATGTAGATGTCAAAATAGAGGGAACATAATAGACGTTAATATCACCATAGGAAAAAGTAAACGAAAGCCTTGATTTGTCTTACAGCAGAGTTAAATTCTTTTCTTTGCTTGTTAGGAAGCTGGGGTCAGTGTGCAGGGTCAGCTATGATACAGCACCCCTGAGGCACAGAGGTTTAAGAGCTTTGCTCAATGGCCCCTGGGCCTCATGGTGCTTGAACCCCTGACTTTGTATCCAGTACGCTGGATACGAGACATAAAACATTTTATATAAATTCTTAATCCTGTCTCTATTGTAAGTCGCTCTAGTAAATGCATCTGTGAGGGATCACATGTAAATATAAACTTGGAGCTCAGTGGTCAGGCTCGTCTTGCCTAAGGCTAGTTGAATGTTAATTTAAGGCTTAAGATTCCTGACATTTTTCTGCGAATAAAACTCTGCAAATGAGACTCAGGGTCCCTCTGGGGAGAAAGGCCATATGTAGGGATGCTGGTTTACAGACTTTCAGACTGAAGCCAGATTTCAGTTCATATATTTACTGAAAAGAGCATGTGGAAAAAGTCAAACTGTGCAATGCTCTAAAAGTAACTTTCAAATGACTCGATCTGTACGTCATCCACATGCATTACAACACTGACTGAACAGAAGTCTTAACTCTTTAATATTCCTTTATGGTTTTTCCCTTTAAATGCATGCACCCAAGAATTAAGGTAATGAGTTGACAAGCAAATAAACAAAAAACTATTTTAGATACATGTTGCACTCACTTCAAATGTGGATTTTTCCAAAATATACTTGATGTGTGAGTTTAGGTTTTCCAGTTTTAGTTTTGCAGTGTAGCTAACAGGTCAAGTCTACATACACCTGCTCTACAGTGTCACTTTTAATGAAAGATTTATGTACAAAAAGGAAGCACTTTATCATCCATATCAGTTCAAACTTTGGGAGTGAAGCCAAACTGCATTAAAATGTAAAATAAATACATAAAGATTGTCCATGATGGGTGCTTCTCTAACGATACAGCATTCAGCTATAGCTTTGGTCATGTTTATAAAGAACAGTAAGCCCCACAGTGGCCTAAACCACATTGACTCATTGTGTGCGAGCATTTCAGAGCTTAAAAGATTTACAGACCAGATTTAGAGTGTGACAGACTTCCACTATTTATTAGCTACATTACAGACACCAGAGACGTCTACATCTGTGGCAAAAATTAGATTTTTTATCTTTAAAGAGGAGTCAAATGTCATATATCTGAGATCATTTTTGGCTAACTGAACACATTCGGATTCTGTAAAATAGTGATAGAGTAAAATAAAAATAAGTAATAAAACAGTAAAATAGAGTAAATATCTTTGTATCCTATGGTGGCTGAGAAGTGCAAAACAAAATAACAAATCTGGAAAAAAAATAACAAATCAGAAAACACAACAACCTCTTCCAATCAGCAGCAAGAATTCCATTGGCAAACTATTCCTAGCTTTTCCGGTTTGTCTAAATTGTCTTTGTGTTTTTTAATTTGTTATTTTGTTTTTGGATTTGTTTTTTGATTTGGTTTTTTTTGTTTTTTGATTTGTTTTTTAATGTTTTTTTGTTTTTTGATTAGTTTTTTTGATTAGTTTTTTGATTTGTTATTTTGTTTTTGGATTTGTTTTTTAATTTGTTATTTTGTTTTTTGATTTGTTTTTTTGTTTTTGGATTTGTTTTTTAATTTGTTATTTTGTTTTTTGATTTGTTTTTTAATTTATTTTCTTTTTCGATTTGTTATTTTGTTTTTTGATTTGTTTTTTAATTTGATATTTTGTTTTTTGATTTGTTATTTTGTTTTTGGATTTGTTTTTTTATTTGTTTATTTGTTTTTTGATTTGTTTTTTAATTTGTTTTTTTTTGTTTTTTGATTTGTTTTTTAATTTTTTTTGTTTTTGTTTTTTGTTTTGTTTTTTTTGTTTTTTGATTTATTTTTTAATTTATTATTTTGTTTTTTGATTTGTTATTTTGTTTTTTGATTTGTTTTTTTTTGTTTTTGTTTTTTTTTTGTTATTTTGTTTTTTTATTTGTTTTTTAATTTGATATTCTGTTTGTTGATTTGTTATTTTGTTTTTGGATTTGTTTTTTGATTTGTTTTTTAATTTGTTTTTTTGTTTTTTGATTTGTTTTTTTGTTTTTTTATTTTTTTTATTTTTTTTTATTTGTTATTTTGTTTTTTGATTTGTTATTTTGCTTTTCGATTTGTTTTTTTGTTTTTTGATTTGTTTTTTGATTTTTTATTTGTTTTTTAATTTGTTTTTTGATTTGTTTTTTTGTTTTTTGATTTGTTTTTTGATTTGTTATTTTGTTTTTTTATTTTTTTTTGTTATTTAGTTTTTTTATCTGTTTTTTAATCTGATATTTTGTCTGTTGATTTGTTCTTTGATTTGTTTTTTTGATTTGTTTTTTTTTATTTTTTTATTTGTTATTTTGTTTTTTGATTTGTTATTTTGCTTTTCGATTTGTTTTTTTGTTTTTTGATTTGTTTTTTGATTTGCTATTTTGTTTTTTGATTTTTTTTTGTTTTTTATTTGTTTTTTAATTTGTTATTTTGTGTTTGGATTTGTTTTTTAATTTATTTTGTTTTTTGATTTTTTTTTTAATTTGTTATTTTGTTTTTTGATTTGTTTTTTAATTTGTTTTTTTGTTTTTTGATTTGTTTTTTAATTTGTTTTTTTTGTTTTTTGATTTGTTTTTTTTTTTTCTTTGATTTATTTTTCAATTTATTATTTTGTTTTTTGATTTGTTATTTTGTTTTTTTTTTATTTGTTTTTTGATTTGTTATTTTGTTTTTTGATTTGTTTTTTTGTTTTTTGATTTGTTTTTTGATTTGTTATTTTGTTTTTTGATTTTTTTTGTTTTGTTTTTTTTGTTATTTTGTTTTTTGATTTGTTTTTTAATTTGATATTCTGTTTGTTGATTTGTTATTTTGTTTTTGGATTTGTTTTTTGATTTGTTTTTTGATTTGTTTTTTAATTTGTTTTTTTGTTTTTTGATTTGTTTTTTTGTTTTTTGATTTTTTGATTTTTTTTATTTGTTATTTTGTTTTTTGATTTGTTATTTTGCCTTTCGATTTGTTTTTTTGTTTTTTGATTTGTTTTTTAATTTGATATTTTGTCTTTGATTTGTTTTTTGATTTGTTTTTTTGTTTTTTGATTTGTTTTTTTTATTTTTTTATTTTTATTTTGTTTTTTGATTTGTTATTTTGCTTTTCGATTTGTTTTTTTGTTTTTTGGATTTGTTTTTTGATTTGTTATTTTGTTTTTTGATTTTTTTTTTGTTTTTTATTTGTTTTTTAATTTGTTATTTTGTTTTGGATTTGTTTTGTTTTTTGTTTTGTTTTTTATTTGTTTTTTTATTTTTTTTTTTTTGTTTTTTTTTTATTTTTTTTTTTATTTTTTTTGTCTTTGGATTTGTTTTTTAATTAATTTTGTTTTTTGATTTTTTTTTAATTTGTTATTTTGTTTTTTGATTTGTTATTTTGTTTTTGGATTTGTTTTTTTGTCTTTGGATTTGTTTTTTAATTTGTTATTTTGTTTTTTGATTTGTTTTTTAATTTGTTATTTTCTTTTTCGATTTGTTATTTTGTTTTTTGATTTGTGGATTTGATGATTTGTTTTTTAATTTGATATTTTTTTTTTATTTGTTATTTTGTTTTGCATTTGTTTTTTGATTTGTTTTTTGTTTTTTGATTTGTTTTTTAATTTGTTTTTTTGTTTTTTGATTTGTTTTTTAATTTGATTTTTTTTGTTTTTTGATTTGTTTTTTTTTAATTTGTTTTTTTGTTTTTGATTTGTTTTTTAATTTATTTTGTTCTTTGATTTGTTTTTTGTTTTTATTTGTTTTTTGATTTGTTTTTTTGTTTTTTGATTTGTTTTTTGATTTGTTTTTTGTTTTTTGATTTGTTTTTTATTTGTTTTTTTTGTTTTTGGATTTGTTTTTTAATTTGATATTTTGTTTTTGATTTGTTTTTTGTTTTTATTTGTTTTTTGTCTTTTGATTTGTTTTTTAATTTATTTTGTTTTTTGATTTGTTATTTTGTTTTTTGTTTTTTATTTTTTTTTTTATTTGTTTTTTATTTGTTATTTTGTTTTGGATTTGTTTTTTTGTTTTTTGTTTTTTTTTATTTTTTTTTGTTATTTTGTTTTTTGATTTGTTATTTTGCTTTTTGATTTGTTTTTTTTTTTTTTTTATTTGTTTTTTATTTGTTTTTTGTTTGATTTGTTTTTTGTTTTTTGATTTTTTTTGTTTTTTTATTTGTTTTTTAATTTGTTATTTTGTTTTTTGATTTGTTTTTTAATTTATTTTGTTTTTTGATTTTTTTTTATTTGTTATTTTGTTTTTTGATTTGTTATTTTGATTTTTATTTTTTTTTTTTGTTTTTTATTTGTTGTTTTGTTTTTTGTTTTGTTTTTTATTTGTTTTTTGATTTTTTTTTTTTATTTTTTTATTTTTTTTGTCTTTGGATTTTTTTTTAATTTATTTTGTTTTTTGATTTTTTTTTAATTTGTTATTTTGTTTTTTGATTTGTTATTTTGTTTTTGGATTTGTTTTTTTGTCTTTGGATTTGTTTTTTAATTTGTTATTTTGTTTTTTGATTTGTTTTTTAATTTGTTATTTTCTTTTTCGATTTGTTATTTTGTTTTTTGATTTGTGGATTTGATGATTTGTTTTTTAATTTAATATTTTGTTTTTTGATTTGTTATTTTGTTTTTGCATTTGTTTTTTGATTTGTTTTTTGTTTTTTGATTTGTTTTTTAATTAGTTTTTTTGTTTTTTGATTTGTTTTTAAATTTTTTTTCTTTTTCGATTTGTTTTGTGTTTTAATTTGTTTTTTTGTTTTTTGATTTGTTTTTTAATTTGATATTTAGTTCTTTGATTTGTTATTTTGTTTTTGCATTTGTTTTTTGATTTGTTTTTTTGTTTTTTGATTTGTTTTTTGATTTGTTTTTTGTTTTTTGATTTGTTTTTTAATTTGTTTTTTTGTTTTTGGATTTGTTTTTTAATTTGATATTTTGTTTTTGGATTTGTTTTTTGATTTGTTTTTTAATTTGTTTTTTTTTGTCTTTTGATTTGTTTTTTAATTTATTTTGTTTTTTGATTTGTTATTTTGTTTTTTGATTTTTTTTTTGTTTTTTTATTTGTTTTTTAATTTGTTATTTTGTGTTTGGATTTGTTTTTTAATTTATTTTGTTTTTTGATTTTTTTTTAATTTGTTATTTTGTTTTTTGATTTGTTATTTTGCTTTTTGATTTGTTTTTTTTTTGTTTTTTTATTTGTTTTTTAGTTTGTTGTTTTGTTTTTTGATTTGTTATTTTGTTTTTGGATTTGTTTTTTTTTTGTCTTTGAATTTGTTTTTTAATTTGTTATTTTGTTTTTTGATTTGTTTTTAATTTGTTATTTTCTTTTTCGATTTGTTATTTTGTTTTTTGATTTGTGGATTTGTTATTTTGTTTTTTGATTTGTCTTTTAATTTGTTATTTTGTTTTTTGATTTGTGGATTTGTTATTTTGTTTTTTGATTTGTCTTTTAATTTGTTATTTTGTTTTTTGATTTGTTATTTTGTTTTTGGATTTGTTTTTTAATCTGCCACCTTGGTATCCCTTATGTTATATTTTTTATAATGTCTACATATTTTTTCTTTCCTATTTCTACAGAAATAAATTCTGGTTTATGTAAATTGTATTTTATCAGATAATTATTTGAATTATTTTATTAAATAAATATGATTATGATATGTCATAAATATAATTTTTTAAAAATTCTTATTAAAAACTGTCACAGACAAATAGAAAAAAAGCATTTCCTTGCACGGTGTACTGTAAAAGGTTGTGTACGTGAGCAATAAAATTTAAAATCGCTAGTGGGGGTCGAGCTTGTGAGATTGTGTTAAGTGGAGCTCGGCCACATGTACTCCATACATGGTGGTGAAACGTAGCTGACATCAGTGTAAAACTATGCTGCGAAAGCCATTAGAGTGTCTGGAACGGTGGAGCATGCAGAGCAGACCTCCACACTGTTTTCCTTTAGACAAGACCACAGACAGTTTTCCTGTAGCAGCAACCAAACCCTGACACACTTAGCACAGAGGAAGACAAGTTAACGCAGACTCTCACCCAATAACGTTTTCCACAGTGTTATTCGTTTAACTTGTTTATTAGTCAGGTTGTGAAATTAAAGCTGTTATTCGTGTATATTTTTACGTTTAGGAATGCTTACTAAAAACACATTAAATGCCACTTACAAATACTTACAAATGCTTCTTAATTATTAAAACGTCTCTTCTGAATAGCAAGCATGGGTAAGAGAAAAGCTGTGCTCCACCATGCAAACTAATGAACACAAAACATCTAGATCTGTCGTCTGTTTATTGTGTGATATTTTGCAAAATGTCTGCTTCTGGTTTCTTTTCCAGAATGACTCATTGAGAAATTATTCCATCTTGTTTTGTTGTATTTCACATCCACCTTCCTGCTACTCCTGATGACATGTTCAGGCTATGACAACAGTAGATACAGCGGATAAAAAAATCCAGATTTTATACCAATATGAATTATTATTTGAAGCTATCTTGACTAGAGCCCCAGTCCCAGATGAAGTGAAGCAGACCCCAAAGCATGATGCTACCACCACCATGCTTCACCGTGTGCATGGTGTTCTTGGGATGATCTACCTCGGTCTCATCAGAGACTGATAACACATTTTGTGACATTGATTGGAATTTAGTCCCCATTTTCTCTGCTTGTTAAGCCCCTTATGTTCTCCACTTCAACATTCACGGTGTTCTATTCATATAATGTGCACTTATGTTCTGTAAAGCTGCTTTGAGACAATGCTCTTTGAAAAAGTGCTATACAATTGAATTGAATTGAACTATGGCTTCAGCAGTAGATGAATCCCAGAAAATGTCAAGAAAATCCATTTCAGTTAAATTGTATTTACATAGCACTTTTAATAATGGACACTGCCACTAAGCGGCTTTACTACATTAAATTTATCCCCAGTGAGGAAGCCAGAGGTGACACCGGCCTGGAAAAACTCCCTGAGGCAACACGAGGAAGAAACCTTAAGAAACGGAACCAATCCTCATCTGGGTGACACCTGACAGTACGATTATAAATCATTTCCCTTTTATAATTGTGTAATATCTTTATCTGAGGCTAATCACAATCATCAGTCGTGATACTTCCTTCTGAACATGAGTTTGAATGTGACTGGTTCATTAAACCCAGTTTAAAATAGTGTGCGCAACTATGCAACCAGTTTATTGTGTATTTTTTTAATTATTTATTTTTCCTGAATTTTGTTGGTTGCTCTACCGCTTTCAAGAAGGAAAACTCTCTGTTTTCTCTATTTCAAAAACCTGCATGTTGTCGCCACTTCTATAGAGCCACAGCTGGAGTCTAATATCTGTAACACTGACCTGCCCATCTCTGCACTTGGACTGCTTTCCACATCACTCTGAAATGAATTGGCTTTGAATACAAGTTTCTGCCAAAGACTCATGCGCTGTGCTGTCCAGCAGCTGTAACAATTCAACAGCTCTCAAAGGAGAAATACAGTGTCTGTTTATTGTAGGCCAACTGAAGAACTAAATATTGTATGAAAAGAGGTTTTCTCTCAGTCTCCAGATATGATCTGAATAAGGCTTTGTATCACATCTGGCAGAGTTACAAAATAAATGTCAACTGCGAATATCATAATAAAAGCTGCTCAGAGGATATGAAAGGAGATGTGTGAGAATATTTCTATCACATTCAGAGCAGGAAATGCATCTCTGACCTGATCTCATAGCGTTATTATATCTAAACATACAGCTTAGCTATTGTACTTAAATATTTGAAACCGAACTCACTAAAAACCTTGGCACATGATAAATTCCTTTGCTTTATTTAATTTGTTTTAATTGTTTTTTTGTTTTTTTTTTGTTTAAATCTATATGCATCTCTTTAAAACACAATTCAGATTAGGTAAAATGATAAGGAATGAGTATAAATGAAGTAAAGTCACAGCTTTAGACACGTCCACTCAGAGCACACAGAGCATCTAGTTGCCATGGTAACTCCCAAAGGCAGCTGAACTACGTTTCCCATCACCCCCAGCACGTCACATGTCCTAATCACTATGCCTCATTCTCGCCCTGATTATCACCCTCCCTGTGTTTCTGCGTCTCTTAGTGAAGTGTTTGTTGTTTTAATGGTGTCATATGTGCTCTTTATTTTTGCCCGCATGATCGCCTCCTCGTTATGTCACTAGTATACTTTGTACACTTTTCTGGCCACAGCCTTCAGGATCATGTATCTGATTCTCTGCACTTAAATTAACATTTGAACACTGCAACACTTTTCTGCCAAAGATGCAGCCCATCTTTTAAGTCATTTCCAAGCCTTGTTCGAAACAGTCAGCGGTGAGTAAAAGTGTGACTGGCTGTTTGCCAGTTAACCATAATTCAAACATGACCATATTTTCCAGTAAAACCAGGCTGTTTTTGGATCCGTTTACCGACGAGACATATCAGACTCTCTAATGAAAAGCCAGACGTCTTGGCTTGAGAAGACTAAATGAGAATAATGTGCATGTAGCTATAATAATAATAACAACAACAACAACAACAACAACAACAACGCACATGTGGCTTTTATCTATAGGCTATTCTCAAAGTGCGCCGACCTTCAATTAAGTTATTAAGGCTTGAGGCCCATCAGGATCTGAGAAACAAAGATTTGGGTATAATTAACAGTGAAAGGATTGGACTGTAGGAGGAGAAAGTTCTAAGAAACGTAATCATCTGACTTGCCAGAAAACCTAATTGAGTAATCACAGCTATATCCACACATACAGTTCAGTTCAGTTCTGCTGAGATGGCAAGAAACAAGCAGAGAGAAACTTACTGATGGCAGCTGTGCCACTCCCAGGAATAGCGTGGCCGGCTAGGCAGGAAATCAGACGTGCCCTGGTTCTTAACGCGCTGTGGGAAGCGCAGCAGCATCCGAGTATCATAATCTCTCATGCTGGACCTGTACGCTGAGCTGCTCGCGACGAACAAGACACCAAACACAACACGTCATCAGACATCACCTGCAGTTCTTAGAGAGTTTGGAAAGTGTGTTTAAGGAAAATATATACAGGGAATAAATATTGGTGTGTTTTTTTGTTTTTTTATTATCTCTGTCTTTGGGATTAGACTGTTTCAGTATGCTTCAGTAATCACTTGAAAAGTCTGCTGATGAGTTTTCCATGTCTTGGAGTCAACTATAGCAAGAGTTCATGACTTCCTCCCTCTTTTTGCACAGAACTGGCTTGAATTATAGGAATTTCACAGAGATCATCATGAATCATCTGGTAAGCTGTTATCAGTCATACTGTCAGCTCTCTCTCCCTTAGTTACTTAAATATACTTTGTTCTTCTTTTTTTCTGTCCTGCGGAACGTCCAAGCTAAGCATGAAGCATGTGGACGGTTTAAAGACCAAAACTGACCTGACATATGAATACTGACATATGATGATAAATAAATGATAAATGACAGACACAAAAACACATGCAAACCGAATCAACATTACACAAAGATAAATATCACACTAACAGCTCTGAAAACAAGCACTGTTTAATTGGCTAGCTAGCTAACTTGGGAGGCATCGCTAGCAAGGACACTTTAGTGCTAACATTCACTTTAGTGCTTTGTTTCCTTTCACATTTGATGGGGATTTCTGTTAGACCACGCAGAAAGATTATGTACACTGAGATGAAATAGTATCAAGTTTGAAACTCTAGGTGTTTAGTTATTTAGGAAGCTAGCTAGTGTAGGAAAAGCTAGCAAGATAAGATTAGCATAATTTTAGTATGTGAAATAAAGATATATTAAACAATGTTATTTTGAAGAATGTCAAGCTGGACATTTTTTCTTCTCCTGATTTAATGTTTTGAGGTCATGTCAAAGAGTTTATCAGTTCACTCTCATGGGGCATGCTCAGTGCTAATCCAACGCTAATAAATGCTATTCTACAGTATATATCAGTGAGGTAAAGAGATAAATGATCGTACATGAATGACAGGTCCGCTGCCAATGCAGTCTAATCTCTCTTAATCTAGTCAAACAGACGGATTATATCCGGATGAAGGTTTTCTTAGTGTTAGCGCTAGGTAGGCCATGATAACGAACTGGACTTCTGTTATATTCTGGAATATTCTTCGCCAATCATGACACCTTCATAACTGTCATTTGAAATAATATGGACTGTTTAGTAGATAAGTTATTTCTAAAAGGCTAAACTCCGGTTTTCTTGTGCAATACCTGGCCAGGCAGTTTTCCTCTGCAGCACACCGGAGGTTGTACATCGGCACTCTCTGCACATAGGTGGAGGCTTGAATGTAGTACGGATCTGGCACGAGGTCAGGCAAACCTGCAGAACATCTCAACATCTTATCCCAAGAGACAAATGAAGTTGGCAATGCAAATCTAATCAGCATGAAGCAATCCAGATAGGAGTTGTTGAACGTTAACTCATGTATTTTCATTCAGAATTTTGTGTATATAAAGAAGAGACTGAGATGAAAGAAAAATCTAATCGTTGGCTCTTTACTGTAGTAGAAAAGCTGCATTTATTATAGCTAGTGTTTTCTCAGCACAGTCAGTGAGATCCCCTGATTAAAAGAAACAGTGATAGTGTGTACAAAAAAAAGTGCACTTTTTGCACTTTTGATCTACGAAGCGGAAGAGGTGGAGCAATTACAACCGGCTATGGTTTGAATCTTCCATGATGGTCGATGAACAGAGAAAGAAGACACTTTATGCAGATACTATGCAATTTCTGGTGACACTCAATAATATGAGATGTCATTTCTGTGTTTTTTCTTTCTGTCCTACATTAGTACAGGTACAGAGTACACTTTCCAGAGATATAGTGAACCCTTGATATGCATTTTCACAACTACCTGAAGGTTATTCTTTATAAAAGATGGGTTGCATGCAAAAAAAAAAAAAAAAATCCATTAAGGAAAATGAAATGTTCACAGCTAGCTAGCTAAAAACATACCATTCTGCTGCGCGGCACTTGTGAGACAAATTTTCCAACAATGTGAAGATTTTACTAATTTTACTAATTTTACTAATTTCACCAGAATGAATAGCCATATATATATATATATATATATATATATATATATATATATATATATATATATATATATATATAATATATATATAATGGTATCATATTATCCAGTTCTTCAGTCTCCTCTTACGAATATGTAGAGGTACAAAATCGTGCTATTCCTTATCACTTGTCCTGGGCACTTTTTTACCTTCAGTGGCGAGGGTGGGTGAAGTATAAAGCTAAATGTATAAAGGTACAAGAGTTCTCCTTAATGTCCAGTTATGCACCTTAAATCATTTTAAGTTACACTGCATTCACTTGACCATGTAAGACTGCTAGACACTAAAAGATGAACCCTTGAGAGCAACAATGAAATGACCACTCACAAAGAAAGATCAAGATTTTGGTGCTTTTTTCTGTCGCTGTAGTCTTAGAGCAGTTCTACTGATATCTTATGAATAAATGGCTTATCGATATGTAAATAAAAGTATAGTACACGGTACCAGCTCGAGTCCTTACCGTACTGAAAGTACCTTGTTCCGTATCCGGGACTCTGTCTCGGGCTTGGTCTTTCGTACGCGTCATAGTAGTTGTAGTACGGGTTGTCCTGTTCGCTGTACTTGTACGGATTGTAAGGATCGTCTCCGACCATGGAGTCCTCAGGCGCTCTCGGAGGCGGCGGAGACGGAGACGCAGGCGGAACCCGTCCCGCAGCCGTGCGCGCGGTGTCGTTTACGCGCCCGCGAGGCGCACCGGCGCGCCTGAGTGGCAACCAGCGCGATCCGTGTAACTGCGACGGCGCGGAAGAACCGGACGGCTCGTTTTGTCTCGCATGGCCGCTGCTGATCACGGTTAGGGGTCTGACCGGAGGCTGCTGCTGCCGCTGCTCCTGCTGCTGCGCTCCATCTCCGTTTCCGTTTCTCCTTAACGGAGGCACGTACTGCGCGCCCTGACTCAGGATGCTGAAGAGTCTGCCGTCGTGCTTCCACTGGATGGTCCGCCTGAGAGGCGCCGAGTCCCGCTGGCACCGTGCGCTTTGGAGCATGCAGCTTAATAAACACAGGTGCGCGCACGCGTAAAATACCGTGTGGAGTTGTCGTGCGCGCATCGTGCTCCCCGACGTCCGTGCTACACAACGGCAATTATTTTCTTAGATTGGAAAAAATCACTAATAAAAATATGCCTAGTGATCTGTTGTTGTTGTTGTTGTTGTTGTTGTTGTTGTTTTAACCGAGCAGGCAAAGCCTAAAATATATTTCCTATAGCATACTCAGTGAAAAAAAACAAACATAAAAAACAATGTGCATGATGAAAAAAAAAAAGATCTCGGTGCAGCCTACAGTTGCTCTGCGCCGTTCCCGACTGATGCGCAAAGTGAAAGCAGGAGTGAAAGGAGGAGCCGGTGGCTTTTTTCATTTCAATTTTCCCCGAAAAAAGTTTCTGATTTCGTCTCAGACAAGCCCCTGCAGATGTGAACGTGAGCTACATGACCTTCAAAAAAGACTGTAGACACTTTTCTCTCTCCGCACTCGGCTATGAACTGAACTTGTTACCTCGGCTCTGGCATTATTTTTGAATTGTTATACACGATGAACAAAAGCATGTGGAAAGCACCTCACCATCACAGCTAAACTTGTCTGAAATTCAAAACCTAGGGCATTAATATGGAGTCTCCCTGACCCCCATTGCTGCTATATCAGCTTTCTACAAGAGAATTTGTGTCCATGCACTCAAAAGAGTGTTTGGGGTTCAGGCACTGACGCTTAATGAGGAAGCCTGGCTCACATCTGATGCTAAACTTCATCCCATGGGAGCTCCTCCACACCAAACTTATCAAACCATGTCTTTATGGATGTCAGTCTGTGCACAGGTGCAAAGTCATTCAGGAACACTTAAAAGCCTTTCTCAAACTGTTGGAAGCATACAGCTGTCTAAAATATCTGTATGCTGTAGCATTAACATTAACCCTTTACTGGAACTAAGGGTCCAATCCCTGAAAAAGCATTATCTTCTCAGACCATTATCCCTCATACACCAAACTTTACAGCTGGCACTATGCATCCCAGTAGGCAGTGTTCGCCTATTATTCTCCAAACCCAGACTGCTAGGCAGAAAACTCACAGAAACATGTTTAAAGTCATTGAGCTCTACTTATGATCCATGTTTGTCTACGGAGATCGCATGCCTATGTGTGGCAAAAAAAACTAGCATTACAGTAAATGAACTAATCTACAAACTAGCATTAAACAGACTGACTGAGGAAACATATGTTACAGTAAACAAGCTTTGCACTTTCATTTAATATAATTAAGATAAACTGCTACCTAATAGCATTTTACAGCATTTTACAGACCTGGCAAGGCTAATTTGACTGAAGCTAAAATTATACATCAGTTTGTTTATGTTTCAGTGTTTCCCCCCAGACAAGTTGACACGACTGACCTGTAGTATAAAATAAAACTAAAATGGTTTCACAGAGGCCATAAATTCTTCATACCTTTTCGGAAAACTTGGTGCAATTCATAAGATTTTATCTTACCATTCCTTGATAGTCGCTTATTATAATGGCGTGGAAATCATTCTGACAGCTGGATGAACTCAAAAAACAAGTCATTCATGCAAACTTGCCAAAAAGGATTTCTCAGAGTTCTTGCTAGCGAGGCCACGATATAAACAGAAGCACATCATTGTTTATCCACTCATGGACTCAAACACAATATTTTCTTTCCTTATTCTTCTCCAAATCCTTAACCGTTCTTCTCTGCCGTGCCTCCGATGCATGTAAGGTTTTGGGTAAAAGAACAAGTCAGGAACACTGACAGAAAAATTGGAGTATCACATTATATATAAAACTGAAATGAGTTAGAACAGAAACAGATATTAAATATTATAATAAATATTATTTAGTGAGTGTTAAATAACCAAGTCCTTCAAGCGGAATCCAAAAAGACTTTAACAGGAGTATCACATGATCATAGATTTTGGTATCATAGGACGATATTAATAATGACATAACCAGAATTAAAAGTTGCTCCTTGTGGTTAAATCATACTTGTTTAATAACACCTGAATAATTTGTTAAGGTTTAAACAAGAAAAAACATTTGCAGTTTTTTGAAAAAAAAAGGTTTCGCGGTCAATCTGAGGTCGTAGGTCACGTAATGCAGGTATAAGATATATTGATGTGTATGTATTGTATTGACGATCAAGCAGTAGGTACTGGATTGAAATCAGTAGCTACTGTCACGGTAAAGGATTCTGAGCGAGAAATGATGCAACTGCTACAGCATTGGTAGGATGGGCTTTATTAGGTCTGACTCCGCCTTGTAGGAGGGCCAGGAAAGACTCCACCCCTGGGACTTTGAGTTGGACTTCGCTGGACCTTTAAGCTGACAGGCACATAGTCCACGCCTCGGCTTCAGCTGCTGCCTATTTAAAATAAATTGTAATATCGTAACAATATTGTAAACTGTAATAAAAGGTCAGTTGTAAACTTTATATATTAGAACATCTTTAGCATCTTATCGCTCTCATCAACCCTTGACGTGGCCACTGTGGCAGGAGCACTGAGGACTTTTCCCTCGGTCAACGATCCATAACCTTCACTTGGAAACACACCACAGCCCTGCATTTTACCTCCTAAACAGCACAGACTTGTGGCTACCACCTAAGTGGCAGTTAGAGCATCTTAATCAGTGCTCTCAAAACTCTTTTGACCAAGGACAAACCGCAGGGACCGAGGATACAGCGCTCACTCTCGGGTTTCTCATGACCTTCCAATAATAAATCTTTCTAACCTGTCAAAGTGAACTGGGCTTTTTTTAGGTATGGATAAAAAGACATAATGTTTTGACTCCTATAATGATGCAGAATGTCTCATTTTCAACTCTAAATCTTAAAGTCTAAAAATCCATTCTAGAGATTTTCTCAATGATAAACGCATACATAATAGACACTAGAGGGCATATTCTAGTACAACAAAAGCACAGCTGTCTTTAGGGAAACACACAAATGCATTTGTTCCATTCCACAAATGTAGCTTTTATATTTACACTAAATGTGTTCCCTGGCTGTTGTTCAAGGACAAGAACATTTTGAGACACATAAATGGATCCATTTGGTGTACTGTATGCATATGGATACTGGACAAACACATTTATTTATAACACCTGTGTCATCTTAAGTGCATCAAAGCAACAACAACAGAAAAAAAACCCACCAAAAGAAAAAGAAACAGAAAAGCAGAATTATAAAAACTAGGACAATCACATTATCTTAGAGGAGTGTGTGTGTGTGTGCGTGTTTGTGTGTGTAAGGCAGGACCTGGCTATGGAGCCTGACTTTATGCAGCAAAAATGTGCTTTTCTCCTTCCAAACGTTCTCAGAGCAGCAGAATCTCATTTAAATCTCAGACATTTGACCCAGTATTAAAACAGTTCCTGGCTTGGGGCTCAGCTAAGACTAAAATAAAGTATGAAATACCTTCAGTAAAGTGTCAAAATAACTGCATTTTGTTAGTCCTTCTTTTCTGGCAGCACAAAAGTGGCATCAAAAACAAGAAACGAAATCGGAAAGAACACCGTGACCATTCCAGGACATTTGGAATTTTTTATGTTGTACTCATAAATTCTTTTCCATCTGCATCTGTTTTCACATTTTAAAGGGATAAATTAAGAGTGGCGTACTCCACCAGGACTATTTATTCAGCCCAGGATATTCACCACTATCCCCAAAGCCAATGATTACTGGAATGACTAGAAGAATAACACACGATTATTATGTGTGTTAATAATTTATACACTGATTTACAATCTGAAATCAGGCTAGGTGGCAGGGGAGGTTAAAGTGCTGTTGTGATCTTGGACATTATTAGCGGAATGGCATGTCTTGTGATTTTTAAAGTCAGTCCATTTTAGTGTAGCAGTAAATTATGATGAAAACTGGACCAACAAATTTATGGGAAATATCACGTTTTATGCAATAGTCAAGTCAAGTCAAGAAGCTTTTATTGTCATTTTGAACTTATATAGCTGGTGCAGAAGACAGTGAAAGAAAACAACATTCCTCCAGGACCCTGGTGGTGCATACAACACAGAACTTAGGACTAAGTACAGTAATAGAGTTTTACATAAAGTGCATGTGTGCAAACTGTGCAAGACAGACAATACAATACAATACAGACGTATACACAGAGCAGCACCAACATACAGCCAGACTTCCTGAATATCGGTCAAATCAATCAAAGAAATTCAGACATTTTGCCAAAAAAACAGTCATTTCAGTAAATATTGCATAATTATTAAATTAGATAGATAAGCACAGAGACCTTCTTCTTCTTCTTCTTTCGGCTTTTCCCTTCAGGGGTCGCCACAGCGAATCATCTCTCTCCACCTATCCCTATCTTCTGCATCGTCAACGCTTGCACCCACTACATTTACATTTACATTTCTGGCATTTGGCAAACGCTCTTATCCAGAGCGACGTACAAAAGTGCTTTAGTTCTCACTCACTGAATACATTAACACTGGTTCAATAAGACACAACTTGGGATACCATTAGCCTAACACTGAGTTGGGGTTTTTTTTTTTTTTGTTTTTTTTTTGCAACATATTACGTAAACTGGAAAAATAAGAGCTAGTTTAAGTATTTCAGGAAGAGGTAAGTCTTCAGTTGCTGTTTGAAGACAGTCAGAGACTCGGTCGTACGGATACCTAGGGGAAGTTCGTTCCACCACCTCGGTGCCAGAACAGAGAAGAGTCTAGATGTATACCTACCTTTTTCCCTGAGAGATGGTGGGACCAGTCGAGCAGTGCTAGTGGATCTGAGTAAGCGAGGTGCAGTGCGAGAAGTGACGAGAGCTTTGAGGTAAGATGGCGCTGGTCCATTCTTGGCTTTGTAGGCAAGCATTAGTGTTTTGAATCTGATGCGTGCAGCTACCGGAAGCCAGTGGAGGGAACGCAGCAGTGGGGTGGTGTGGGAGAACTTGGGCAGGTTGAAAACAAGCCGTGCAGCTGCATTTTGGATCATTTGCAGTGGGCGAATTGCGTTCAGAGGTAGACCTGCCAGAAGAGAGTTGCAGTAGTCCAATCTCGAGATGACCAGAGATTGAACAAGCACCTGAGTAGCCTGTGTGGATAGAAATGGCCGAATCCTTCTGATGTTGTACAGAAGAAACCGACATGAGCGTGTCACATTAGTGACATGGGAAGAAAAGGATAGTTGATTGTCCATGGTTACCCCAAGGTTGCGAGCAGAGGCTGTAGGGGAAATCATGGAGTTGCTCAGAGATATCGCGAGGTCTTGGGCTGGGGATGGATCACCTGGGATGATCAGCAGCTCGGTTTTGCTGGGATTGAGTTTCAGCTGATGAGCAGTCATCCAAGATGAAATGTCCGCCAGACACGCCGAGATCCGAGCAGAAGTCGTGGTATCTGAGGGAGGGAAGGAGAAGATAAGTTGTGTGTCATCAGCATAGCAGTGGTATGAAAAGCCATGTGAGGATATAACTTTGCCAAGAGAGTGAGTATAGAGGGAGAAAAGGAGAGGACCAAGCACTGAGCCTTGCGGGACACCAGTCGAGAGTCTGCGTGGAGCAGATGTCAATCCCTTCCATGTTACCTGATATGAGCGACCATCCAGGTAGGAAGCAAACCATTCCCATGCTGTTCCACAAATTCCAAGACTCCTGAGGGTGGACAAGAGAGTCTTGTGGTTTACTGTGTCAAATGCTGCAGACAGGTCGAGGAGGATGAGGACCGATGACAGTTTGGCTGATCTAGCAGCATGTAGTTTCTCAGTGACTGCCAAAAGGGCAGTCTCTGTGGAATGTGCTGCTTTGAAGCCAGACTGGTTGGGGTCAAGGAGGTTATTCTGCATTCAAGAATTTTTGAAAGGAATGAGAGAAGTGATACCGGTCTGTAGTTGCTGATGTCTGAGGGATCCAGAGCAGGTTTCTTCAGGATGGGAATGACCCTGGCTTTCTTAAAGGCAGTTGGAACGTGACCAGACGTTAAGGATCCATTGATGACTGTGGTGATAAAGGGTAGGAGGTCAGGTGAGATGGTCTGGAGCATAGCTGAAGGGATTGGATCCAGTGGGCAGGTGGTAGGATTGCAGGACCGTGTAATTTGCAAAACCTCTTCTGCTGCTACAGTTGAGAGCTGCGTCAGTGAAGGAGTAGCGGAGTGCTGATTGTGTGATGTAGGTGAAGTTGGGAGAGACGTGAAGGTCTGGCAGATCCTCTCAATCTTCTCTGTGTAAAAAGAGGCAAAATCTTCGGCGGTCAGGGAAGATGGAGAAGGTGGAGCCGGAGGGTTGAGTAGTGACGAGAAGATGTTGTGGAGCTTTCGGGGATCTTGTGCAGAAGTTTCAAGCTTTTCCTTGTAGAAGGAGGTCTTGGCAGAAGTCACGTCCAAGGAGAATTTGGACAGGAGCGTGCGATAAGAGATGAGGTCTGTGTCGAGTCTAGATTTCTTCCACTTCCTCGCTGCTGATCGTAGTTCTCTCCGATTGTTGCGAAGTACGTCTGACAACCAAGGAGCAGGAGAAGAATTCTTCCTGCGTATGGTAGACAAAGGGCAGAGAAGGTCCATGGTTGAGGAAAGGGAGGAAAGCAGAGTGTCAGTAGCTGAGTCCAGGGGAAGGGAGGAGAAGGATTCATGGTCAGGAAGTGATGAAAGAGTGCAGGAAGCTACAGAGCAAGGAGAGATAGAGTGGAGGTTTCGGCGGGTGAGAGAGAGGTGCTGGGAGTTACGTTTAGGCAGAACAGGGAGAGTGATAGAGAAGGATACCAGGTGATGATCGGAGGTATGAAGTGGGGTAACAGTCATGTCTGTAACTGGAGAAGGAAATATCTCCACTAGCTTCATATCCTCATTTATTCCATCCATATACCTCCTCTTTGGCCTTCCTCTTTGCCTCCTGCCTGGCAGCTCCATGACCAACATTCTCCTACCAATATACTCACTCTCCCTCCTCTGAACATGTCCAAACCATCTTAATCTGGCCTCCCTAACTTTGTCCCCCAAACGTCCAACATGAGCTGTCCCTCTGATGTACTCGTTCCTAATCCTGTCCAATCTTGTCACTCCCAAAGAGAGCCTCAACATCTTCAGCTCTGCTACCTCTAGCTCTGACTCCTGTCTCTTCCTCAATGACACTGTCTCTAAACCATACAGCATGGCCGGTCTCACCACTGTCCTGTACACCTTCCCCTTGATTCTTGCTGATGTTTTCTGATCACACAGAACTCCCCACACCTTTCTCCACCCATTCCAACCTGCCTGCACTCGCTTCTTTACCTCTTTCCCACACTCTCCATTACTCTGGACTGTTGACCCCAAGTACTTAAACTCCTGTACCTTCTTCACCTCTTCACCCTGTAACCTTACTGTTCCACTTCCCTCCCTTTCATTCACACACATGTACTCAGTCTTACTACGACTGACTTTCATTCCTCTTCTCTCCAGCGCAAACCTCCACCTCTCCAGGTTTTCCTCCACCTGCTCCCTGCTCTCACTACAGATCACAATGTCATCTGCAAACATCATTGTCCAAGGACACTCCTGTCTGACCTCCTCTGACAACTGGTCCATCACTATAGCAAACAGGAAGGGGCTCAGAGCCGATCCCTGATGCAGTCCCACCTCCACTTTGAACTCCTCTGTCTGACCTACAGCACACCTCACCACTGTCCTGCTCCTCTCATACATGTCCTGCACCACTCTGACATACTTCTCTGCTACTCCTGACTTCCTCATACAGTACCACAGCTCTTCTCTTGGCACCCTGTCACACGCTTTCTCCAAGTCTACAAACACACAGTGCAACTCCCTCTGACCATCCCTATACTTCTCCATCAAAATTCTCAGAGCAAAAATTGCATCTGTTGTGCTCTTTCTGGGCATGAAGCCATACTGCTGCTCACAAATTTCCACTACCTTCCTTAACCTAGCTTCCACTACTCTTTCCCATAGCTTCATTGTATGGCTCATCAACTTTATCCCCCTATAGTTACTGCAACTCTGCACGTCACCCTTATTCTTAAAGATCGACACTAACGCACTTCTTCTCCATTCCTCAGGCATCCTCTCACTCTCTAAAACCCTGTTGAACAAACTAGCTAAAAATTCCACTGCTGCCTCTCCTAGACACTTCCAGACCTCCACCGGGATGTCGTCAGGACCAACTGCCTTTCCACTTTTCATCCTCTTCAAAGCCTTCCTGACTTCATCCTTTCTAATCTTATCTACTTTCTGTTCCACAGAGTTCACCCCTTCTACTCTTTTTTCCCTCTCATTTTTCTCATTCACCAGCTCCTCAAAGTACTCCTTCATCTCCTCTGTACACTCTCCTCACTTGTGAGCACCCTTTCATCTTTATCCTTAATAACTCTAACTTGCTGCACATCCTTCCCATCTCGATCCCTCTGCCTAGCTAACCTGTACAAGTCCTTCTCTCCTTCTCTAGTGTCTAACCTAGTGTACAACTCATCATATGCCTTCTGCTTGGCCTTAGACACCTCCCTCTTCACTCTGCGCTGTAACTCCTTGTATTCCTGTCTATCCTCTTCAGTCCTGTCCATGTCCCACTTCTTCTTGGCTAACCTCTTCCTCTGGATACTATCCTGAACTTCCTCATTCCACCACCAAGTCTCCTTATCTTCTTTCCTCCTTCCAGATGACACACCCAGCACCTTTCTCCCTGTCTCCCTGATCACTTCTGCTGTAGTTTCCCAGTCATCTGGCAGCACTACCTGACCACCCAGAGCCTGCCTCAACTTCTGTCTAAATTCCTCACAACATTCCTCCTTTTTCAGCTTCCACCACTTGGTTTTCTTCTCTATCTCTATCTTTGACCTCTTCTTCTTACAGACCATCAAAGTCATCCTACACACCACCATCCTATGCTGTCTGGCTACACTCTCTCCCACTACCACTTTACAGTCACTAATCTCTTTCAGATTGCCTCTTCTACATAGGATGTAGTCTACCTGTGTGCTCCTACCTCCACTCTTGTAAGTCACTCTATGCTCCTCCCTCTTCTGAAAATAAGTGTTAACCACACCCATGTCCATCCTCTTAGCAAAGTCCACTACCATCTGTCCTTCAAGGTTCCTTTCCTTAACTCCAAACTTGCCCATCACCACCTCATCACCTGTGTTCCCCTCACCAACATGTCCATTAAAATCCGCTCCTTTCACCACTCTCTCACCCGTGGGAATACTCTCCATCACCTCATCTAATTCACTCCAGAATCTCTCTTTCTCCTCTAACTCACAACCTACCTGTGGGGCATAACCACTAACAACATTCAACATCACCCCTTCAATCTCTAACTTCAGACTCATCACCCTGTCTGACACTCTCTTCACCTCCAGAACATTCCTCACAAACTCCTCCTTCAGGACCACACCTACCCCATTTCTCTTACTATCCACACCATAATAAAACAGCTTGAATCCTGCTCCTATACTACGAGCCTTGCTACCCTTCCACCTGGTCTCCTGTACACACAGTATATCCACCTTCCTTCTCTCCATCATATCAGCCAGCTCTCTACCTTTCCCTGTCATAGTACCAACATTCAGAGTTCCTATTCTCAGTCCTACACTCTTACCTTTTCTCTTCTCTCTCTGTCTGTGCACTCTCCTCCCTCCTCTACTTCTTCGACCAACAGTAGCCCAATTTCCAACCGCACCCTGTAGGTCAACCGCGCCGATGGCGGTCGTTGTTAACCCGGGCCTCGACCGATCCGGTATGAAATTCGTACTGACGATTCGCATGGTTGAATTTGGCAATGTTTTACGCCGGATGCCCTTCCTGACGCAACCCTCTCTATTTATCCGGGCTTGGGACCAGCACAGAAGTCACTGGACTGTGACCGCCATGGCTAGATTAGATAAGCACAGAGACCACACCTCCTTTTCCAGGACTGATGGGTACAGTGCAGAGGTTACACATTCTCCATTGGATCCGATGGACACATAGGTCACACTTCCTTCACTGGGACTAATGGGTACAGAGGCCATGCTTCCTTCACTGGGACTAATGGCTACAGAGGCCACGCCTACTTCACTGGAACTGATGAACACAAAGGCCACACCTCCTTCACTGGGACTAATGGGTACAGAGGCCACACCATCTTTACTGCGATGATGGGTACAGAGGCCACACATGCTTTACTGTGAATAATGGGTACAGAGGCCACAGCATCTTTACTGTGACTGATGAGTATAGAGTCCACGCCTACTTCACTGGAACTGATGAACACAAAGGCCACACCTCCTTCACTGGGACTAGTGGGTACAGAGGCCACAGTTCCTTCACTGGGACTAATGGGTACAGAAGCCGCACCTCCTTCACTGGAACTGATGGACACAAAGGCCTGACCTCCTTCACTGAGACTAATGTGTACAGAGGCCACACCACCTTTACTGCGACTGATGGGTACAGAGGCCACACCTACTTTACTGTGAATAATGGGTACAGAGGCCACAGCATCTTTACTGCGACTGATGGGTATAGAGGCCAGGCCTACTTCACTGGAACTGATGGGTATAGACACCACACCTCCTTTACTAGGATAAATGGTTATAGACTCCACACCTCCTTCACTGAGACTAATGAGTACAGAGGCCACACCTCCTTCAGAGGAACTGACAGAAAAAATACGCCATACCTCCTTTGGGACTAAAAACATGCTAAACATCTTCCATTTGAACTGATGGGCATGTGATATTAGAGGTGTTAAGAAGTGGCTGTAAATGCAAAAGAAATTTTGTATTATTGTCATGTGCCTAAAGAGTGCTTTACGCATCTATCTACAATGAAATTCTTGTGCTATATTTACACACCCTTATAAAGGCATAGTGCAAAAATGAAAAGTGTAAACAATATACTCGGTCATAACATTGCATTATGGGAGATACTGCACATTGCACATTAAATATTCTTAATAATTACAAAACAGCAGTGTGCACATCGAATACTGTATTCGATGTACCAGGAGATATTGAACATACAGCTCAAGAGCATTGAAAATAACAGGAATAAAATAACAGAAAGTGATCAAACCCTGCAAAAGCTTGGTGCTTGGCACCCTAAAGAAAGCCTTCTGTTGCTTCTGTGTGGATTGTGCTAGTCAAAAATAAAAGCATCTTTTACTGATTTTGACCACTGGAGCTCTATTAAGTGGAACAAAAGCATCCAGCTCCAAGAGCCAAGGAGAGCAGAACCAGCTGTAATGGGTCATTGTTGTTGTTTTTCATATTTTGGACTGTAGGCATCTCACAAACTCACCAGCAGTGGAAGCACATCTGCAAATGATTAACCCAGATCTTCCATCCAAGTTCTCCTTTTCTGACACGCAGAGTGTGTGTGTGTGTGTGTGTGTGTGTGTGTGTGTGTGTGTGTGTGTGTGTGTGTGTGTGTGTGTGTGTGTGTGTGTGTGTATGGATTCACAGCTGTATGGTGGACACGTCTGGTTGACACGCAATTTCAGTCAGCTGCTAGGAAGTCCACAGAGAGCAACAGATAGCAGATAGTAGCACACTCCAACAAGGTTTTGTGTTACAGTGAGCTCAGACAAGGTGATAAATCTGATGAAATGGAAGAGGAGATGATAAAATCACGACTAAATTATAGTCCACACGCTCGATGAGGAACACCATACTACTCTCAGAATGCTCAGATTCCTTGTCTTGAATTCTTCATGACTTGGATTTCAAGAAAAGGATTTTTTTCTTGGAAACATGTCTATGAGATTTTGGTCTCTATGTTGAACATCTGCATCATATCATTGCTGCTGGTTTGTCAGCTGCACATTCATGCTACAACTTTTAGATTCTATCACAATCCTAAGAAGCTCTGTTAGAACATGAGCTGGTCAATGGAGAGGCCTTCGAAGTACACATGAAGTAATACGTCTTTATGTTTTTGTGACGTCTCGCATTTTCATAAATGAGAAAAATCTACCTATAGGCTGTGGCACTGGAGGTTTAATGCATGCTAATAAAACATTTCCCTTTTTACTACTACCTGCACACACTGTTCACACTAGTCAGGTTGGTTTAATGGTGTTGATGACAAATTCTGACCATCTGTTATCATGTCGGTTATCTGACCAACAGACGAGCTACTGTTGCTGAAATTGCTGAAAAATGCTGGTTCTGATAGAAAGGTATCAGAATACACAGTGCATGATGGGTCAGGGCTGTTTTGGCAGCAAAAGGGAGACCAACACAATATTAGGCAGGTGGTCATAATGTTATGCCTGATCGATGTAATCTATTCGTTCTGATCACAAAACATGGTGACGGAAACTGTCACTCCAAACAGAGTATATTTTTCAACAATGCTGTATTAAAAAAAATATATTAAGGGATCCGCTCACTGTGTGTGTGTGTGTGTGTGTGTGTGTGTGTGTGTGTGTGTGTGCGTGTGTGGAGTTTGCATGTTCTCCCCATGCTTGGTGGGTTTCCTCCGGGTGCTCCGGTTTCCTCCCACAGTCCAAAGACATGCTTCTAGGCTGATTGGCATCTCTAAATTGCCCGTAGTGTGTGATTTCGTGAGTGAATGAGAGTGTGTGTGTGTGCCCTGCGATGGGTTGGCACTCCGTCCAGGGTGTATCCTGCCTTGATGCCCGATAGATATTCACAGGCTCCCCGTGACCCGAGAATAGATCAGATAAGCGGTTCAGACAATGTGAAAAAAAAAAAAAAGACCTGATTAAATGCTGTAATGAGAAATGTTCAAGTGCATCATCAATTTTTCAAATCATTGATGTTCCGAATGCTTTATTTATAATAATTTATGCATTAGGTATAATTATCCCCAGCTGGAAGACATAGGATATTATTTGCTAGAGTTATTCATTAACATCCAGTCATAAACTAGTTGACAAGATGAAATGGACTACCACAGTATGTCTATTTAAATTCCCTGTGCATGCAGATGATAATAGCAGTGGCATTTAGGCAATAACTAATTTAGGAGTATCAATAAAACTAATTGTTTTCATACTGACTCACTATTTTTTAATGTTATTTAGAATCTTGAGTGATCCAGCTGTAAGATAGAGACATCACCTTGGTGCTTTATTTTAGGTGAAATGTCACGTATTTGTGTCAGGACACATTTATCTACTAATCTATCAACTTTCATTGGGAAAAAAACTTTTCTCTCTTTTCCATCCTGCTCCATAATGCATATTGTCGTGTCTGTGGTCTGTGGTGCCTCCTTGACACTTCGCAAACAAACACTAGCAGCAAGACTAAAGATAATCAAATAAGCTGTAATTTAGGCACTAACACCTACTTCGTGTCTTGTTCTATACCACACCGTTCAAAAATTCCAGGGAAATGGAAGCTCCACACAGACGGATTTCTCCCGCACAAACAGGAGGTTTCCATTACTCATGGTCTAAGAGTGAAACCTCAACACACTCAAACACACACACACACACATACACACACACACTCAGGCAGACACGCACACACAGGCCTACGTGGCACTCCACACGTGTATGCTGCATTTAGTGAGAAATCACAGCGAGACCAGAGGAGGAGTTCAGGACGAGATCTCGAGCAGGGACTTCCTCCTTGAACACAATTCAAGAGCATTTCTGAAATTCCACACCCACTATTTTTTCAGTTCTTTCGTTATAAATCGCACTGCCGCATAACTTGCTTCAGAAAACTGCAAAGCGGAGTGTCATCATGCTTCAGTGGCAAAAAATACAGCTGGTGCATTGGTAATGAGTGAAACCTAAACACCAGATGTGGAGTGGAGGAGAACTTCGGAAAGCCCACAAAGCTCAGCGAAGCAGCAGTGTTTGGCTCGCTGTGCCAGAATGGGGTGACAGTAGACGGTATTAGATCTAGTCAAGCTGCTGGAGAAAGTGAGTTTAGTCTGGAAGGTCTAATATTCCACAATGAAAGCAGATCAGATGCTACATGTCCTACACCATGTCCCTGTTACTTAAAATACTAACTAGTTTGTCACACGGATGAACCGTTTTTCTGATTTTTTCCTCCTATTACTGTAGAAAAATATATTTTGAGGTCACTCTGAAATCTATTGTAGCATACATTGCTCTTTGATTAATTATTTACATATCCCAGCTCTCACCACCAAATGGTGATCAAATCAGACAGTGACCAGGAACTGTGAACTAGCTGACAGTTGGTGGTTGACTCCAGGGATTTTTCTCCCATTCATTGCTTTGTTTATCACCTCTAGGCTTTTGTATTGTCACACCTTCAAGGCCTGCCCACTCAAGGCCTTTAAAAATACAACCTATGTGCATTTTCAGTGGACTCAATGACTACAGTGCCACTGCAGTGTGTTCCGATCTCCAATAAAAGATTCCTGCTGAACACTTCTTCCGAGTCCCGTGGTCTGCTTCGGTGAATTCAACACATTGCGCTGCATGGTAACATCGTCATGGTACACTTCTCACAGAAATTGGGCCCTTGAGCAAGGCCCCCAACCCACCCTGCTCCAGGGGTGCTGTATCATGGCTGACCCTGTGCTCTGACCCCAACCCTCAAGGATGGGATATGCGAAGAAAAGAATTTCACTGTGCTGTAATGTATATGTGACAAATAAAGGCAACTTAACTTAACTAGGACACTGTGTTCTGTAACACAAGTGTGCGTGTGTATGTGGTTGGTGTCCTGCACTGGACTGTTGTCTCATCAGCCTCCGGATCCACCAGGACCTTGACCGGGATAAAGCAGTGACTGAAAGTGAGTGAATGATATAAGTTGACATGACTCACAGGCTACTAGGTTTTGAGTTATTAAACCCGTTCACATTAACGGTCCAGTCGAGCAGACTCATAACGTTAAAGACTCAATAATTAAATAGAAAACTAAACTTGAAGCTGTAATTTCCACCATGTATCTAAATAAAAAATCATGGACCTCTTCATAGACACCAACCTGACAACATCAGGCTGTTCACGTCTGTCTCACACCCTGGACATATTGTGTATGAAGTCATTTTAGCGCCATCTACTGGGAATAGATCATTGACTCTCAAAGCCCATACATAAAGTAGAGGGCATGAAGTAGAAGTAGAGGGGGCATGAAGCCTTTATTATCGCCACACATACATTGAGCATTTAATGTATTTACCAAAATCTGAATAACAGGAGCTTTAAACTTATTTTATAACAATACATGTGATGCATGATGGAATTTATTGTAAATATAACAACCGTGCACTTCTGGTTAGATGCTAACTGCATTTACATCTACTTTGCACAATGACAATAAAGCTGAATCTTAATGAATCTAATCCAATAATGTTACTTTTAACGACTAGTTAAAGTGTTCTTGGTTTATATAAAAACAGGGGGGCTTGGTGGGTAGCACGTTTGCCTCGTGTGTGTGTGGAGTTTGCATGTTCTCCCCGCGCCTCGGGGGTTTCCTCCCATGGCCCAAAGACATGCATTGTAGGTTGATTGACATCTCTAAATTGTCTGTAGTGTGTGAGTGTGAGTGAATGAGAGTGTGTGTGTGCCCTGCGATGGGTTGGCACTCCATCCAGGGTTTATCCTGCCTTGATGCCCGATGACGCCTGAGATAGGCACAGGCTCCCCGTGACCCGAGTATAGATCGGATAAGCGGTATAGACAATGAATGGTTTATATAAAAACATTAGGGACATCAGATGTTTGGTGTATTAATACTTTTTTCAAAACATTACTCACTGCTGTTGTATTTAGAGCTATAGTCACTAATAAACACTCTTTGCAACTGCGTTAAGCAGAAAAGCATCTCAGAATGGACAACACATTGAACCTCCAGCTGGTTCGGCTGCAACAGATGAATCTGTTGAATGAATATGATGAATTTCAGTGCTGTACATGTAGAGGATAGGGTCTGAATATGACAGGCTGCTTCTGACATGCTTTTCTGCTCACCACATGTGCAAAGAGTAGGTATTAGAATGACCATATCTTTACATACTGCAACTACTACTACCACTGCTACCACTACTACTAATAATAATTTGTTTTATCCACCATGTAAACTACTCTTATCTGTGTTACTGTTATAGAAGATTAACTCAGCATTGTTGTGATGAAATACACCCAGTCCACAGGGACAGTTTATGAATAACTCCATATTTGCTAAAAGAAAACTCCATTCAGCTCATGTGAAGTGGTGATAGTGATGTTAGATTCAGAGGACATTGAATTACTCCAACTAAAGACAAAGAATGACTATTAACTATTAATACTTTGAACAATAGGAGAGTATAAACACTCATATACTCATATCCCTACATCTGAGGTGCGTCCTAGTACCACTATTTCTGACTAACCTATCTATGTTTATGCTAATTTATATTTAATTAATACTTTATTGCGCATAAAATGCATATGTAATATGCAAGATACAGTATAAAAATTAACTATAGAGACTGAGACTATTAGTTCGTTATATAGAGTGCAAAGTTAAAGAATTAATGACAGAAATAAAATCTTTTCTAGAGATATATGTAATAATGGAATTATTATTTTATATGCAAAATTCTGGTATATTAAAAAGGGACAGATAAATGGCAGGTATGCTGCGGGTCATGTCAGGAGTCAGTCCCTCCACTGGTACAGAATCCAGACCCAAATGCAGGGATAAGATGAGAAATGGGGAATTTATTACTAAAATAACAAAACACAAAACAGAAAGCAATCAGAAACCAGGAGGCAGAAACAGGTAACAAAAGACAAGGACTCAAACACAAGCACATGACAGCAGGTATAAATAGGGAAGGTAATCATTGAAACAAAAGGAACAGGTGTGCAGGGGCACTGAATTTTTTTCAAGCCATATGGATGATATGGTCAAAAATGGTTGCTTGACCGAATCACGAAGTCCTTTAAAAATTCTGTGAAGACAGCTGATGATCAAAAGTTTTCTTGAACGCAGTGTATGTAAACACAAATATCTAATCAGTTCACAGTATTCAACAATATGAAACTTGTGGCCAGTTAAGTACACTAAAGACCACCAATCAGATGCTTGACCTCTCTGATTAGATGCTTGCTCTTTCTCATATTATTCATTCATTCATTGTCTACCGCTTATCCGATCTATGCTCGGGTCACGGGGAGGATACACCCTGGACGGAGTGCCAATCCATCGCAGGGTACACACACTCTCTCATTCACTCACACAATCACACACTACGGACAATTTAGAGATGCCAATCAACCTACAGTGCATGTCTTTGGACCGGGGGGAGGAAACCGGAGTACCCGGAGGAAACCCCTGAGGCACGGGGAGAACATGCAAACTCCACACACACATGGCGGAGGCGGGAATCAAACCCTCAACCCTGGAGGTGTGAGGCAAACGTGCTAACCACTAAGCCACCGTGCCCCCCCTTTCTCATATTACATTAAAAGCTTAATTATAATTCTTGTAATTAAATATTTTAAAAATGAAACCTATAGCAACTACTATTCTAACTAGTATAACTAACTTCACAGGAGTTAAAGTAAAATGCATAAAAAATATAATGTATTCCAGATGTGTAGTTTATTTTAAATATTAAAATTAGACAACATTATCAAAGAAGCCAGAGTTTGTACAGATGGTGAACATCATTTTATTTGCAACTGGTTTGTAACAGAAAATAAAATGTTAATACAACACAATACTCAAAGAGTTGAAAAGAAGCAAAATAGAATGTGCCTATATAATGAATTTAATATTTGTAAATATTGAAATATAAAAATCTATAGCACTGATCAGACTAGAATGCTGTATACAGGTTATAGGTAACAGTGAAGGGACCAGTGTCTAAGAAATATATTAGCAGGTGAGTTTTTCTCTCATGCTACTAGGGATAATGTAGCTAATAAATTTTGGTTATATCATTGTGCTAAGGCTTTGGTGAAATACCAAGCTGCTAAAAACCATGGTGTCGTTATGTTGTCCCTGAAGATGTCAAGAAGAAGGAATGAAACTCGTAGATGCCAGGTATGCTGCAGGTAAACTCGACCGTCTGGGTTTTGTAGAGATTCAGATCTTTGTAGATGATCTTGCGGAAGCGAGGGAAAAGAGGAAGAGATCCTGGAGCTGGAGGTCCACGGATATTTAGGATGCCACAAGCTACAAGAATTCCTGCAGAAACTAGGGGGTCTGATGGGTAGGGGGTTCAACATGGACCACTGGGGCTTCTTATTCCTGACTGACCTATGAGTGTACAAAAATAATTAGAAGAAAGATGGGAATATCAGAATGAGAAGAACGATAAGCTTAAAGAAAATTGTCTTTGTTGCTACATAAGAAAAATGGTGTTCTTAAACAACTGTATATATAAACAAATATATATATGTATATATATCTTAGTGGGCTACAACTAATGTGCTGATAATGAGAGTGGATAAGAAGCATGTCACTGACCTCATTTTCATCAGATGCCATGTTGCTGGATCTGTCCTCTAGAAAATCAAACACCAAAGGTAAGCCAACATTACAGAGATCACATAAGCACACAGTAATTTTTAACCTATTCATAGCTAATGATGAAAAACAAGGCAATTCATTCTAGAAACAGCCAATAGATACTATATACTGTATACTCATTGGATAGAGCTCATCAAAAGCATTCTGCCCTGCAATCGTATATAAATCCTATCTCTGATATAAGTCTTTTAGCTACAATTTCCTAATGTGAATGATATTAGTATTCTCATAGCTGAACATCAATGTGTATTATGAACAGCTCAGCTTCCATAACTCATGATTCCCAGTGCCAGAGCTACATCTTAGATCATTTCTCTTCTCTGTTTGTCTGGATGTCTGTATAACTTCAGACTATTTGTCAGACTGTTTGTACATATCCACTCAAGCTATACTTTTCCCCCAGACTGAGAAGCTTTGTGTCAGTAGCAGGTGACTTATGTGTTATAGTGATGCATTCAAATTTCTTTTTTTTTTTTTTTTGCTATAGATCTCACTTACTTAACTCCTGCCAAGGACTGAGGTCAATCCCCTGGATGTTTCCACAGTTGACAAAACTTGCTGTGTTGCGACTAAGGACGAAAGGGTTTCTAGGAACTCTGCTGATGCCCGTGTTGTCACAGATGATGCGAGACAGAGACACTTTGCTCAGTGCGGATCTCTGTGCTGCTGTGAAAACACCCATGTTCTCCCACCAGAGCCTGAGTGCAGAAATGACAGAGTACCAGATGACCTGCTTGATCTAAGATAAAAGCCCAAGTCATCTTATCCTCAGTTCATTACACAAGCATCATTCCAAACATGCCGATTACATTTGGGATAAGTGGGTATACTATGTTAAATGGGATATCTAGCTATTTAGCTATAGTCTATTATTATTATTATTCATGCATTCATTGTCTACCGCTTATCCAATCTATTCTCAGGTCACGGGGAGCCTGTCCTATCTCAGGCGTCATCGGGCATCAAGGCAGGATACACCCTGGATGGAGTGCCAACCAATCGCAGGGCACACACACGTTCTTATTCACTCACACAATCATACACTACGGACAATTTAGAGATGCCAATCAACCTACAATGCATGTCTTTGAACCGGGGGAGGAGACCGGAGTACCCAGAGGAAACCCCTGAGGCACGGGGAGAACATGCAAACTCCACACACACACGGCAGAGGCGGGAATCGAACCCCCAACCCTGTAGGTGTGAGGCAAATGTGCTAACCACCAAGCCACCGTGCCCTGCTCTTCTTCTTCTTCTTCTTCTTCTTCTTCTTCTTCTCCTTCTTCTTCTCCTTCTTCTTCTTCTTCTTCTTCTTCTACTGCTATGCTGTTCCTGAAAATTAATCAATAACTTCTGACCGATCAGAATCTTGATTTGGTTGAAAACACAGTACCTGTCTCCTTGGCGGATTCTCTGGAACTGTGTGGCAATGATACAGGAGAACAGAGGCCCGACTCTGCCTCCGGCAACGAACGGTTCGGCAATGCCTCCCGCCCAGAGGTCGACGTTATCGGGTGTGCCATAGAGTTCGATGAGTCTACGTGCCAGATCTGTGTTATTCAGCACCCTCCCCAGTTCATTGACATTCCTGGGTGTGGACAGACTGCAGAATCTCCTCCATGCATTATAGCCTAATGGACAGAATACAATATGTTCAACAATGTGAACAACTGTGAACCTGAACATGTGCATCCACACTGAGGGGAAATAAGAATTCAAACAGTTTTTTGGACAGTTATTTGGGATGTTTGTTATGAAATTCAATAACAGTGCATATTATATCCACTTCCCATTTCTACATACTGTATTACGTCTTTGGACTTTGTACTTAATAAAAAATATTACTCTGATCGATTTTCTCTGGGCAAATTGTCTTTCCCAAGGTTACAACAGTCTCTCTGATTGATTAATTGATTGATTGATTTATGATTTATGGGTCTCTGATTTTTATAAGTACAATCTAAAGTGGGTATATGAACTGGAAGTGGATTATATAACAAAAACAAAAGTGTCCAAATACTTGTTCCCCCTTCTGTATATGGTTGTGTTCTCTTTGTCTGTCAGTCTATACTGTCTGTTTACCCTGTCTGTCTGTCAGGCTATCCTGTCTGTCTGTCTGCCTGCCTGAAAGTCTATCCTGTCTGTCTGTCAGTCTATCCGTCTGTCTAACCGGTCTGTCTGTCTGACTGTCTATCCTGTCTGTCTGTCTGTCTGTCTGTCAGTCCATCCTGTCTGTCTATCCAGTCTGTATGTCTGTCTGTCTGTCTGTCTATCCGGTCTGTCTGTCTGTCTGACTGTCTATCCTGTCTGTCAGTCTATCCAGTCTGTCAATCTTGTCTGTCTGTCTGTCAGTCCATCCTGTCTGTCTGTCTGTATGTCTGTCTGTCTATCATGTTTGTCTGTCTGTCAGTCTATCCTGTCTGTCTGTCCAGTCTGTATGTCCTGTCTGTATGTCTATCCGGTCTGTCTGTCTGTCTGACTATCTATCCTGTCTGTCTATCCAGTCTGTCTGTCAGTCTATCCTGTCTGTCAATCTTGTCTGGCTGTCTGTCTGTATGTCCTGTCTGTCTGTCTGTCAGTCTATCCTGTCTGTATGTCTGGCTGTCTGTCTATCATATTTGTCTGTCTGTCAGTCTATCCTGTCTGTCTTCCTGTCTATCCAGTAACTATTCTATTTGTCAGTCTATCTATCTTGTCTATTTATCTGTCACCGTGCCTGTCTTTTCAGACTACCTGTCTTTCTGTGTGTGTGTGTGTGTGTGTGTGTGTGTGTGTGTGTGTGTGTGTGTGTGTGTGTGTGTGTGTGTGTGTGTGTGTGTGTACCTGTCCATCCATTGTGAATTGTGTGTGTGTTCTGTGCATGTGTGTGTACTTGGTAGGCCGTGGTCTCGGCCCCTCTGCAAGTTGAGGGAGCCCAGGTCCTGGGCGATTTTGCTGGTGAAGGCGAACAGTCTCTCTCTCACTGCATCCACCAGTATGCCATCCTGCCTGTTCAGCTTAGCTGGCCGACTAATCAGCCCCCGAATCTGAGGATCAATCCCACCTGGGGAAAACGTTACAGGTGAGATTCAGGTTGTATAAGAAAAAATGCTATTCTTTACAGAATTTTCATATTTTTTGCTCTAGGACAGTGCTTATACTATACTATGTGATTGAAAATAGAGGCTAGAGTAAAGAATGACTCTACAAAACATTCATCAGTACATTAAAAACCATCATTGGAAGCTCTATGCTACTGTCATTAGGTTTGGTAAAGAAATTGTTGCTTTTTAGCAGATAAAGTTTTATCCACTGCCTTCTTTTGCCAAAATTTTAGTTCTTAGGTCATGGTCCATGGTACATAGATTTTTGCCATTTGGGTTCACAGATTAATGGTGTATTCATAAATGGTCATAAATAAATCATATAAATATATAGCAGAGACTTTTCTCAACTTATCTGGAAGAAGCATTGATATTTCCAAGAATAGTTTTTTCATTTCCGCTAAACACTGGCCTTAAATATTATGCGTAAAAAAATGAAGGCTAACTTAACCATTAGCCTCAGTCTTTAGCTAACATGTCTGCTGTATATCCAAGTTGTCTAGCAACAGCAACTTTAACCTCTTGAACAACTTATTCACTTTCTTACAAAGTCACTCTCATGTTCCATTTGGAGTTGAATAAATTATATGATCTTCTATTACATTGATTGGGAATGTTTACAGAATGATCATATCTCATTAACTGATGTTGTGCGGATGCTCAGTGCTTCTGTCACCATACAGTGGCATCATTATGTTTGATGCAAAACCTTAATTGTATAAACTCACCTTCAAATATAATCCTCCATGGTGTAAAGAAGGCTAGCTGCAGAGGAACGCTAGGGTTTCTTTGATTTTCCTGGAAGTTTTCATCCACACGGAAGATGACGGGCTGGATGGTGGCGTGGGCGAAGCGGTAAGCAGCAGTGGCGAAAACATTGGAGATGGTCGGGTTAACATTAGCGTTGTAACCGGGATACCTGCCGAGCTGCCTCCTCATGGCTTCTGTGCCCACGATGTGTGGCAGATAATCTCTAAACACAATGATCTGCAAGACACAGCATGGATATTTATTGTAAGTCAGGACAAAATCAGGATTTTGACTATAAGGATCAGCTACATAATCTCACATCATCAGACCCATAAATGGCCCTAACCCTAGCTGCTAGATGGTGAATGCAAAGTGTAAAGGATTCTAATAATTACATATAGAACTGGAAGTAGACATTAATTTATAACCAAAAACACACAAACAATGTCCCTAATGAAGGATAAAATGTAAAACATTCAAAGCCATTAGTGATATATAAAATGTGATGAAATAAAATCTTATGTGTCATTAATAAATAGGCTAATTTCGTGTTATTGGCCAAAAAGAAATCAGCCACAGACTCTCTTCTTTATGCTATTCTCTTCCAAATAAATTGCATAATCAACTTTAAAGCGTTTATTAACAGCAAATAATCTGCTGTGTGTGTGTGTGTGTGTGTGTGTGTGTGTGTGTGTGTGTGTGTGCAATACCTGAAGGTAGGCCCCCACAATTTTGCGAGCTTCCTGATAAATCTGTTCATTGCCCCATTGTGGGTTTAGGCGGCGCAGAGCACGCGCGAGCCGGTTGTGTTCTCGCAGGAAGAGTGTGTGCAGTGAAGTGAGAGCGATGTTCTCATCCACACGCTCATCACCTGCAAACATTAACTGCTATTAACAGTTTGTACTTTCACTTATCCGACAGCGTTATTTTTTTTATCTGCTTATGTTTCTTAAGAGATACAAAACTTTTCCAAGGAACACCTATTCCAGATACACTGGGTGTAGGGCTGGAGAATCCACTCTTGATGGGATGCCAGTGTATCACAGGGCATCATGCACACACTCATTCCCACCTAAGGGCAATTTAGTATAGTCAATCTGCCTACCTTCATGTTTATGAGCAGTAGGAGGAACATACAGAACTCAGGATTGAAACTCTGACTCTTAAAGTTGGTAATTAACATTCGTTCATGGTTCAGCTTCTGTTACTCATGTAAATGTTTTTCATTGCAAACCCACCTGCGATAAAGCACGGCACTTCCTCCAGGCCAGTGGTGTTCTGAATGCGATTGCGAGTGCTGCACATTTTGCTGACCACCTTGGTGAAAGGCAGCAACTCGCGGCCGTTGTCCCGAAATCTGTCATTGATGCGCATGAGGCCTGCATCATTGGAGAGATCTCTGAGCTCTTGAGCAAGCCCGGTCTCTGAGCCATACAACTGGCCTGCATCCAGGAATGATGTCAGAGTGTTGATCTGTTCCCGCACTCTAGGCACACCTCCAAACATGTAGGCGCTGTTTCCAGAGCCGCAGGCAGGTGAAGAGCGAAAAACAGGGAGGCAGCTATTAGGACCGGAGGGCAGGCGCGGGTCACCTCTAGGAATCTAAGTAAAATAATGCACATGGAAAAATTACTCAAATCTATTCCAAGCTTAGTGAGGGATAGTCCATCAGAACCAATTCTACTCCCCTATCACTCTAACTCATAAACATTAACTCACAAAATGCTGTACAACACAAAACAACAAACACATTTATCCAACCTGAAACACAATGAGTTGTTAGGAGAAGACCTTTTATGTGTCCCAGATTTGGCTATTTTTAAATATAGCTTAAAAACATGTATATTTTCTTGTGGCCTTCCTTGTGTCAGGAGTAGCTGGACAGTTCCCTGCCAGGCCCGGGGAGGGCGCTGGCAGGAGAATCCTGGAAGCCTGTTTATGTCTCTGTGATTCCTGCCCATTGTTTTCCACCCTGATTGTGTCACCTGTCCCTGATTACCTTGTTGTGTTTCCCTATAAAAAGGGATCCTGGTGTACATGTGTGGCGTGGGTCAATGTTCTGTGTATAGCTGTCCCGTGGGTGTTATGTTGGGTTGGGGTTTATGGTTTGATGTAACCACGAGTCTAGTGTTATGTTCGTCTTTCCCCTGTATTGTGTTTATGTAAATAAAACAGTGCTTCAATGAATCCTGCGTTTGGGTCTGCGCTTTCACGGCATGCTGGAGCACGCGGCACCACGGAGGTCCGGGTTCGAGCCCCGCATAGGGTGGGGGCTGAGCTGGACGTCACACCTTGAGCCCTTGAAAATCATGTCTGATGCACTGCATGTTATATTATCTCAATAAAATTGAGATAAAGTCTCAAATCTTTTTATGACTTTATTTTGTCTTATATTTTCTTTACATTACGTTTGTGTAATCTTTGAACGACTGATTCTAGGGGTCGGGGAGAGAAAACTATGAAACCTAATCCCTGACATGTTCTTACTAAAATGTGTGGTACTGAGAGAAAGAGGCTAATAAAACCTTTGCACTAGTGTGTGTGCGTGTGCGTGTGCGTGCGTGCGTGCGTGTGTGTGTGTGCGTGTTTATGGACCTGGATGGGAAAGCATGGCTCGGAGCGCTCGCAGCTGTCATCACAGTTTATGCCGTTGCTAAAGGACCGGATGCTGGGTGACATTGGGGTGAAGGACAAGTCGTGGTCATTCCATTGGCCAAAGAAGGTGATGAGGAGTGTGTACTCATTGTCTCCCACAACATTTTGGTCCTGTGTGTTAAAAATGCGGTTTGACACCAGCCTCACCTAGACAGGAAAACCAGGAAGAGGATAATTATTAATATTCTGCTTCTTGAAAAGTCAGACTGTTCCACAAGACAAATGATACAATAAGGAAATACCCAGATCTGATCACATTTGCAGCACAGGGTAGCAGATACCTCTATGGAATAAGCTTTTATTGTTCATAGGTAATATATTTTCTATGAAAAACTTATTTTAAATCTGAAGCTAGCCCTAAAACATAAAAAAATGGCCCAACTCTGCCAAGGAAAGGAGCACATAAGCCAGCTAAGTAACCCAGAGGTCAGTGTTAAACTACTGGAGCTGGTGAGATCCACAGTTCAGATGGGAAAAGCTGTTGACCTGACAGTCATAGACCAAACAGAAGGTACGTTGAAGTATTTTTGGTCTTGGCACAAAGCGATACGTTTAGTGTAACTCTATATTGCTCATCACTCTGAGAACACTATCCATACAGTGAAGCATGGTGGTGGTAGCATCCCATTAAGAGTTACCCTTAGCTGCTTGGCTATTTCTCTGCCTAATGCCTTACATGCTCTTGCCCCACTTACACCCCCATGTCCTAAATCTGGACACACCCTAGAAAATAGAAGCATACAAATCATGTTATTTAATCAGCTGCCTGATTATATCCTTAATTATATCCTGCCCTAAACTGACAGTAAACAACATGCCTTTTAAAATCCAAGCAGAATTTTAATGCTTTCATACCAGAGGAAGCACAACATTATTATAGAGTCTTGCGGGGTTCCATCCTTGAGGTTCGGAGATGTTATCTTCATAAACAGGAGGCAGCCAGCGGGTGAACGCTATGTTTGAAGCACCTTGAAGTGTATTCCTCCTGTAGATTTAAAACAATAGTCTGAGATTGGCAACGTGCCATTGTCTAGAATTGAAAACTAATAATAGATATTTTTTGAGCAAAATAATGCTTCAAAGCAATAAAATACATGTTTATCTATTACAGTAGCTGTCCCCAGAACCCTGACTAGCATGGCGGCAGTGACAGTGGCAGTAAGTCATTATTTAAGACTTATGCGTGTGTGTTCGTGTTTTAACGTGTGTCCCTCACTCGTTGTTGCAGACGCTGTTGGCCGTGCGATATTTGTTAAGATTCTGCGTCGTTCTGCATGGAGGAGGCAGGGTTTGAGCGTCACAGCCAGTCAGTTTCACGATCAGCTCAAGTTCTTCCTCAGTTAGCAGTGCTGAGAAAGAGAGAATGGACAAACACACTCACAAATACACAAAGATTGTGTGTAGGTATTCAACAAAAGACAGGTTATCTCACTGCTACACTTTTTAGGGCTGCTACATTTAAACAAAATTGATATTTGAGTAAAAAATCTTGTACATCTGTGATTATATTTATTATTTATATTCTAGTCTAGTGTTTGTAGCCTTCTTAACATTCCTTCTTAATAAAAAGTTTAAAATGTGATGATGGGATAAAGGGAGTAAAAATTGTCCTTGCTCTCTGGAGGGAAGGATGGCATAATCACAGCAACGCGAGCCTATCCCGTGCATCTGTGAGCTCATGCATGTGGAAGAGATTGAATTGTGCTTTCCTCCGAGTGTGTAATGCTGCCATGTGACTCAGCATGAGCAAAAAAAAAGATACAGCAGGCAGACTTCATGTGTTTTGGTGTAAGTGTGTGTTAAACCAAACTATCCCTAGTTAGTAGCTGTCATATGATGCTGAGAGTTGGGTGTTGATTATAAAACCTTTCGACTGTGAGTTCTGCTATTTAAAAAAATCTCATCTTGAAAGAATTATGCTGACATGATTTAGAGTCCTGTGTGTGTCAGACCTGTGGCGTTAATAGATCTCTTGTGTGCATGGTGTGTTCTCTCTGAGATGATCCTCAACGTCTGCTCCAGGTAATCTGCAGCTCTCACAGCTTCACGCGACTTCCGTTTCGGCTGCTTCATCAGACGCAGCGTATCAGATGGCTTGATGAAATCGTTACTGCGCACCCTCTCAAGGCTCCTGTAAACACACACACACACATACAGTATACACAATATAAATCAGTATGATATCTCAGTGCTTACTCAGGAGATAGTTAAATGCAAAAGTTTGTACCCCCTTGGATTCTGCACGACAAAATGCATCTCTATTATACAATGCAGATATTATCAACAACTGAAATTCATCTTTATTAAACAGGTTTCCTTTCGGAAACTTGTTAAAGCCAAACGAATGTGGGTGTGTAAACTTCTGCATTTCAGTGAAATGTTACGATTTTAGGTCTAAGTAAGCTCTGGTAATAATGTGTTATAGAAGTGTTGACTCACGTTTTACGAGAGTACAAGTAAGAGTCGTCTACGATTTGTTTAGCTTCCTTGAAGGCATCCATAATGAAAGGCCTGCTCAAACCTTTCTCTTTAGATCCTGTACAAACACACATCACAGCAAAGTCAGATTTATGAATACATACAGCACAAAGGTCAAGAGTCAGACTGATGACTGGCGCATGTGTTTTAAGTGATTCAGAACGATGTTAAAATCAACTTAATCATTTCTAAATAGCCATTAGTAATAATTATTATTATTGAGTATCTACATATTAACTCATTCTGTTCATGAATACCATATTAATTAATACACTGGTTATTTGTGGACCTAGGGAGTGACAAGATTGGACAGGATTAGGAACGAGTACATCGGAGGGACAGCTCATGTTGGACGTTTGGGGGACAAAGTTAGGGAGGCCAGATTAAGATGGTTTGGACATGTTCAGAGGAGGGAGAGTGAGTATATTGGTAGGAGAATGTTGGACATGGAGCTGCCAGGCAGGAGGCAAAGAGGAAGGCCAAAGAGGAGGTATATGGATGGAGTTAATGAGGCGGATGCAGAAGATTGGGACAGGTGGAGAGAGATGATTCGCTGTGGTGACCCCTGAAGGGAAAAGCTGAAGAAAGAAGAAGAAGATAGTAAAGTGATACCAATTTTAACAGCTAATTTGAATATTGTTTTAGCCTTTAGACTTGATGAAAATAAACAATAGTTATATTTTAGTCACTTGGTAATTGTTAGTTTCACTCCAGATTTGGGCTAGCTGACTATTTTAATCATCAAAAGCTAACTAAACATCTTCAGTCAATGAAAATAGTTTTTTAATAATAATGATAATCACACAATATCGGGTCACTATAATCGATAATGCTAACTCCGAAGCGTTAGCATACAAACAGTCCAGAGAAAGTTCTGGAAGCCAGCACTGCGCGCTCCCGAGACTGGCTCAACGTGAGCGCGCAAATGTGAAGTGGGGAGTAAAGTTCTGCTTTTTTTTTTTTTTTTTTTTTTTTTCAATCGACCATGACATACATTCATGACATTTTCGTCTCGTTTATATTCGTTGTTATTATTCTATTTGTTACACGTCGTCACATATTTTTAGCTGCAGTGCGAATTATTATTTCATTCGTTTCATTATCTGTCATTCGTATTGTTTAAATCGTTCAGAAAATCTTTCCTCTTAGTTATCTTCAGCAATACGAATCATAAATGCACTCAAAAACGCCTTCCTGACCTTCTTTTTCTGTTTATTCTGTCAATTATACATATAAATATGGATATGAGCCACTGGACATCTTTCCTTATTTCCATATATGGTAAACACTCCCCTATGTTCCCATTTATGGTCTTAAAGACACGCCCATTTTACAGTAAGGTCCAAAAGTCTACACTTGGGAAAAAAATTTAATTTTTTTTTAAATGTAATTTAATTTTGTTTTTAATTAATGTTAATTAATAATAATTAATTTAATTAATAGTAATGAATTGAATTAATAATTAATTTGTAATAAAAAAATTTTTTTATTGAATTAAAAAGCATGCAAAGTTGATGCATTTTCACACACACGCACGCACGCGCACACACACACGCACAAAGGTTTTATTAGCCTCTTTCTATTAGTACCCAAAACATTTATCCTTTTTAAAATTTTATCGACCACACACACACACACACACACACACACACACAGAGTATCTTCTTCTCTTTATATCTCAGACAATTGACAATTTACTGAAGTCTACTAAAGAGACTAACATCCCTTTTTTACTGTGTGTTGAAAATGCAATGATTTTGACATCTTTAGACAAA
>JAUCMX010000015.1:20427984-20475484 GCA_033459395.1 Hemibagrus guttatus | reverse complement strand
GTCTTGGCTACTTGGTGAAGGAGCTGTGTTTACTCATGTTTTTAAGGGAGCAGGTGAACTTTCGTTTCGATGTTTAACCTACTTGAAGGGTCTTACAGTGTGGGAATGACGTGCGTAATGTTGACATGTGATAAAGTGATGTTGCACTCAAGGTGTTTTCTAGCCTCCTGGATACACATCCACTACAGATTAAGCGGTTACTGGAAGTGAGTGAGTGTGAGAGAGAAACAGTACTGTGTTTTGCATTAACACACCTCGACTTAAAAGACACTAAACGATCTTTTATTTGCTTTTATCTGTAACTCGTGTCCTTCTTGTTGTCTGTAATCCGTATTTATTGACCACATTCTCTTTCAGGTCTTCTAAAACACACATTTCATTTTTTGCTTCCTGTTTTTGAACCCTACCAGTCTTTGTCATAAATTCATGCTAATAGATTCATGCTAATACCTGAATACAGATTTCATATCATATTTTTCCTGTGAAACTTATTTTCAGACGCCATCTAACTGCCTTACTGCTTCGGTATCTTTGACTTATAAACTGCACACACATCAGACTTTCCTCATTCATTCATACGGCATTAAGGATCATGATTTTAATATATCATTAATATAACATTTAAATTGTATTTTAAAATCTCTCTTATTCCCCCTTTTCCCCACATTATGTTTGCATTGCCATGAAAAACATCTAAAATGCTGTTCTTAATTAATAACTATGTAATAATTTGGTTATTACAAAGTAATAAACAGTTATTACATATTTCTGTGCAATATTTCCATTTAAAAAAACCTGAACTTAATTTATACCACAGCACTGTTAAATACTCGATTCTGATTGGTCAGAAGATTCATTTGAATTTCCTTTAACAGCAGCACGGACTGTAGTATATTAATATACTTGTTCTAATTCATTTATATACTAACAGCTTATTCAGTGGCATGTATGATGATAATCCACGGCTCTTAATAAACAGATTTGAAGATGCTTTATTTAAAAAATGCTGCTATTTATTAGACATTTTTCTTTTTTTTAGTTTTAAATGTGCAATTTTCGTTATGATTTGTTCATGGTTCCTCTCTCAAAAGGAAAGAACTGTATGCATTTAAAGAAACTTTGCACATATAAAAAGAAAAACTGCAACCATGCTGGTCCTTTGCAGATACGATTAAAGACCCATAAACTTCTAAATGTCTAAGTGCTTATAAAGAGTCTGATTGAATAATAAATGTTTTTGGAAGACTCTGATTGGCAACTGATGATAATGCAAGCTTCCTTATATTTTTGCTGTGTTTTTCACTTCCACTTTTTCCCAACAACTCTAATTAATTTGATTGGGTTGCTTCCTTTATCCTAGCAGTATTGTCTAATGCCCTATAAGCCACTATTATTGGCTTACAGGGCGCATTTATTATATTTATAAGCCAAACACTCAAAAAAACAATGACTGCAAAGTGCATTCTCGAGTATTTTGCATGTGCATGAACAAGATTAAAAGCATTTCTTTTCTTAAAAAGTCTTTGCGAGCCATCACTGATCCATCTGGCCAGTGATTTTATCCAAAGCAACTTAAGTGATAAAGTTTAAACAGTCTACGCCGTAATGGCTCTCAGGTAATCTTCTTATAACTAATATACAAAGTGATAAACTTATTTATTTAAATGAAAGCACTAGAACCTTAGAAACAGGAACAAGAAAAGGGCTGAGAGGAATTATATTAAAAGCGCCCCCAATAATCTGAAAGCAAGGCAATGCCTAAGCAACATCACGCTTGAGCAAGTTCCCATCAAATGTTGCCAGAGAGCTTCCTCCTTCTATCAATATTCTCAAAGCTTAAGCCAATTTTTTTCTCTCTTGACCCTGACCTTTTAACATCCTCCCTTAGTAAATAAAGCAATCTAAGAACAAAGTGTAAAAGTTCATCATATTTAAAACAAATTATTCATTTCATAACATCGGAGGATTTTCCTTATTCGAGGGAAATTGAATTGAAATGAACCAAGGATTAAAATCTTAAAAGCTGTGACTTATCAAGACTCCCTGCCTTACCTGAGGACAAAAGAATGGAGTTTGCTCCTATTTTGTCGTGTCCATGTTGATGATTGAGTGTCTTTGTCATGTTCCACTCCACAGTGGTGCTTAATATCTAGCTCATATGAAAGTAGACACTCAGGACTTTAAGAATTTGTAGTGTTTCAGAAGTCTGTTTTTCCTCTAGCCTACTAGGGGTTAATATATTCATAGAAAAGTTCCAAAAAAACAAAAATGTTTAGTTTTTTTTCCCTCACAAATGTTTGTAACTTCAGAGTAAATGTTGATATCAAACCCAATTCTGCTCTTTGAGATGCTTCAAGTGCTTGTTCAACTAAAAAGCCGCTCAAATATGATTTTCAACCAGTAAAATTTTGTGTAAGGTTATGCAACAGAGGGAAAAAACACACGTCTAAAACACACTGAAAGCCAACAGACTCATTTTATATCAGACTCACAGCCTGAACATCATTCATTTATTTTAGCTGATTGAAAATAAAATCGATTTCCTTTCTGCCTCTTCAGACTTTTCAAGTCTTCAAACTTTCGAACTAAAAAGGGTAAAAAGCAAGGACTAGCAAAAAGAATTTTTTAAAAATCCAAGAATGTACAAAACACAACACTCAGATATCAAGTGAACACACCACATCCATCCATCCATCTATCCATCCATTATCTTCCACTTATCCGGAGCCAGGCCGCGGGGGCAGCAGTCTAAGCAGGGATGCCCAGACTTCCCTCTCCCTAGACACTTCCTCCAGCTCTTCCGGCGGGATTCTGAGGCGTTCCCAGGTCAGCCGAGAGACATAGTCTCTCCAGCGTGTCCTGGGTCTTCCCCGAGGTCCCTTCCCGGTGGGGCATGCCCGGAACACCTCCCCAGGAAGACGTCCAGGAGGCATCTGGGACAGATGCCCGAGCCACCTCCACTGGCCCCTTTCGATGTGGAGGAGCAGCGGCTCTACTACTAGTTCCTCCCGGGTGACAGAGCTCCTTACCCTATCTCTAAGGGAGTGCTCCGTAAAAGTCCACCTTATTGTGGTGGAGGGGTTTGAGTACCCAAATGACCCTAGGAGCCATGTTGTCAGGGGCCTAGTGCTCCTGGTAGGGTCTCCCAAGGCAAAAGGGCCCTAGGTGATGGGTCAGACTAAGAGCAGTTCTTATCCCCTCATGAAAAAAAAGAAAATCGAGGACTGTTACATCGCCTGGATTGGTGTTACCGGGACCCCACCCTGGAGCCAGGCCTGGGGTTGGGGCGTGCAGGCAAGCGCCTGGTGGCCGAGTCTTTTCCTGTGGGATGCGGCTGGGCACAGCCCAAAGGTGTGACATAGGCTCGCCTTTCCATAGGACCACCACCCGCAGGAAGGAGCATAAGGGGTCTGTGTAATGTGGTTTGGGTAGCAGTCATGGGTAGGGGCCTTGACAACCCAAACCCTTGTCACACCACATCTTTATTCCTTTATTTTCATTCTTTTATAGATTGTTTTGTATAGAGTTTATATTACTTGCAGTCCAAAAGCAATTATATACTTGCTAAACCTTTTGCGAGATTGTATTACAATACATTCTTGCATGTAGCCACATGAAAAGTGTCTAGAAGGAAGTTAGGAGTGTTATTACAACAAGGAACTGTGACATCTCTGATGAGAAGGAAGATCAGTGGTTCTAACAGCAAGTAAAAGAAACCCTTATTTTGTCATGTATATACTATAGAACAGGGAAATTCCTTTCTTTGGAATTCTTTGGGAGCTAAAGATTAACTACCACGTACTAACATCTAATTAAGGTTGTCGTTATAAGTTAGCTATTGGTTAGTTTGTTATTGGCTCATGGCTTAACTCATCATTAGTTCATAAGTATTAATTCGGGTACTTGATTTGGGTTTTGAGACCCGTGTCTCAATAATAATAATAATAATAATAATAATAATAATAATAATAATAATTATTATTATTATTATTATTCATTCATTCATTCATTCATTCATTCATTGCCTACCGCTTATCCGATGTATTCCCGGGTCACAGGGAGCCTGTGCCTATCTCAGGCATTATCAGACATCAAGGCAGGATACAGTCAGGCAAGATGGAGCAGACCCAAATGCGGGGCTAGACGTCAGACAGGGGTTTATTCAAAATAATAACATTCATACATGGGAACATGGAGGAAGAAAACCAAACACAGAACAAACTCACATTTAGAGGCGACATTAACGACGAGGACTAGCAAAGAACACAAGCACAGAAACCACTATAAATAAGAGACATAATCAGTAAAACATGAAATCTAGCCATGGGGGTCACAGTCCAGTGACTTCTGTGCCGGTCCCAAGCCCGGATAAATAGAGAGGGTTGCGTCAGGAAGGGCATCCGGCGTAAAACATTGCCAAATTTAACCATGCGAATCGTCAGTACGAATTTCATACCGGATCGGTCGAGGCCCGGGTTAACAACGACCGCCATCGGCGCCGTTGACCTACAGGGCGCCGGTGGAAATTGGGCTACTGTTGGTCGAAGAAGTAGAGGAGGGAGGAGAGTGCGCAGACAGAGAGAGAAGAGGAAAGGTAAGAGTGTAGGACTGAGAATAGGAACTCTGAATGTTGGTACTATGACAGGGAAAGGTAGAGAGCTGGCTGATATGATGGAGAGAAGGAAGGTGGATATACTGTGTGTACAGGAGACCAGGTGGAAGGGTAGCAAGGCTCGTAGTATAGGAGCAGGATTCAAGCTGTTTTATTATGGTGTGGATAGTAAGAGAAATGGGGTAGGTGTGGTCCTGAAGGAGGAGTTTGTGAGGAATGTTCTGGAGGTGAAGAGAGTGTCAGACAGGGTGATGAGTCTGAAGTTAGAGATTGAAGGGGGGATGTTGAATGTTGTTAGTGGTTATGCCCCACAGGTAGGTTGTGAGTTAGAGGAGAAAGAGAGTTTCTGGAGTGAATTAGATGAGGTGATGGAGAGTATTCCCACGGGTGAGAGAGTGGTGATAGGACCGGATTTTAATGGACATGTTGGCGAGGGGAACACAGGTGATGAGGAGGTAATGGGCAAGTTTGGAGTTAAGGAAAGGAACCTTGAAGGACAGATGGTAGTGGACTTTGCTAAGAGGATGGACATGGGTGTGGTTAACACTTATTTTCAGAAGAGGGAGGAGCATAGAGTGACTTACAAGAGTGGAGGTAGGAGAACACAGGTAGACTACATCCTATGTAGAAGAGGCAATCTGAAAGAGATTAGTGACTGTAAAGTGGTAGTGGGAGAGAGTGTAGCCAGACAGCATAGGATGGTGGTGTGTAGCATGACTTTGATGGTCTGTAAGACGAAGAGGTCAAAGATAGAGAAGAAAACCAAGTGGTGGAAGCTGAAAAAGGAGGAATGTTGTGAGGAATTTAGACAGAAGTTGAGGCAGGCTCTGGGTGGTCAGGTAGTGCTGCCAGATGACTGGGAAACTACAGCAGAAGTGATCAGGGAGACAGGGAGAAAGGTGCTGGGTGTGTCATCTGGAAGGAGGAAAGAAGATAAGGAGACTTGGTGGTGGAATGAGGAAGTTCAGGATAGTATCCAGAGGAAGAGGTTAGCCGAGAAGAAGTGGGACATGGACAGGACTGAAGAGAATAGACAGGAATACAAGGAGTTACAGCGCAGAGTGAAGAGGGGGGTGTCTAAGGCCAAGCAGAAGGCATATGACGAGTTGTACACTAGGTTAGACACTAGAGAAGGAGAGAAGGACTTGTACAGGTTAGCTAGGCAGAGGGATCGAGATGGGAAGGATGTGCAGCAAGTTAGAGTTATTAAGGATAGAGATGGAAGGGTGCTCACAAGTGAGGAGAGTGTACAGAGGAGATGGAAGGAGTACTTTGAGGAGCTGATGAATGAGGAAAATGAGAGGGAAAAAAGAGTAGAAAGGGTGAACTCTGTGGAACAGAAAGTAGATAAGATTAGAAAGGATGAAGTCAGGAAGGCTTTGAAGAGGATGAAAAGTGGGAAGGCAGTTGGTCCTGACGACATCCCGGTGGAGGTCTGGAAGTGTCTGGGAGAGGCAGCAGTGGAATTTTTAGCTAGTTTGTTCAACAGGGTTTTAGAGAGTGAGAGGATGCCTGAGGAATGGAGAAGTATGTTAGTGCCGATCTTTAAGAATAAGGGTGACGTGCAGAGTTGCAGCAACTATAGGGGGATAAAATTGATGAGCCATACAATGAAGCTATGGGAAAGAGTAGTGGAAGCTAGGTTAAGGAAGGTAGTGGAAATTTGTGAGCAGCAGTATGGCTTCATGCCCAGAAAGAGCACAACAGATGCAATTTTTGCTCTGAGAATTTTGATGGAGAAGTATAGGGATGGTCAGAGGGAGTTGCACTGTGTGTTTGTAGACTTGGAGAAAGCGTATGACAGGGTGCCAAGAGAAGAGCTGTGGTACTGTATGAGGAAGTCAGGAGTAGCGGAGAAGTATGTCAGAGTGGTGCAGGACATGTATGAGAGGAGCAGGACAGTGGTGAGGTGTGCTGTAGGTCAGACAGAGGAGTTCAATGTGGAGGTGGGACTGCATCAGGGATCGGCTCTGAGCCCCTTCCTGTTTGCTATAGTGATGGACCAGTTGTCAGAGGAGGTCAGACAGGAGTCTCCTTGGACAATGATGTTTGCAGATGACATTGTGATCTGTAGTGAGAGTAGGGAGCAGGTGGAGGAAAACCTGGAGAGGTGGAGGTTTGCGCTGGAGAGAAGAGGAATGAAGGTCAGTCGTAGTAAGACTGAGTACATGTGTGTGAATGAAAGGGAGGGAAGTGGAACAGTAAGGTTACAGGGTGAAGAGGTGAAGAAGGTACAGGAGTTTAAGTACTTGGGGTCAACAGTCCAGAGTAATGGAGAGTGTGGGAAAGAGGTAAAGAAGCGAGTGCAGGCAGGTTGGAATGGGTGGAGAAAGGTGTCGGGAGTTCTGTGTGATCAGAAAATATCAGCGAGAATCAAGGGGAAGGTGTACAGGACAGTGGTGAGACCGGCCATGCTGTATGGTTTAGAGACAGTGTCACTGAGGAAGAGACAGGAGTCAGAGCTCGAGGTAGCAGAGCTGAAGATGTTGAGGTTCTCTTTGGGAGTGACAAGATTGGACAGGATTAGGAATGAGTACATCAGAGGGACAGCTCATGTTGGACGTTTGGGGGACAAAGTTAGGGAGGCCAGATTAAGATGGTTTGGACATGTTCAGAGGAGGGACAGTGAGTATATTGGTAGGAGAATGTTGGACATGGGGCTGCCAGGCAGGAGGCAAAGAGGAAGGCCAAAGAGGAGGTATATGGATGGAATTAATTAGGATATGAAGCTAGTGGGTGCAAGGGTTGAGGATGCAGAAGATAGGGATAGGTGGAGAGAGATGATTCGCTGTGGCGACCCCTGAAGGGAAAAGCCGAAAGAAGAAGAAGAAGAATCAGTAAAACATGAGGGACAGGTGAACAGAGGCAGGAACACATTAAGGATCAGGCGGGGCTAAGACAAACACATGGCACAAACAAACAAACAAAACAAAACCCCTGCTGAAAGCCCCCTAGTGGCCCAACGGGGAACTTTGCCAACCGTGACACCCCTATGCCCGATATTATTATTATGCTGATGATGATGATGATGATGATGATAATGATGATGATTATTATTATTATTATTATTATTATTATTATTATTATTATTATTATTATGAGGACTGTGTTCTTCAGAGATTTGTTAAAAGGTATAAATGCAGCACTATGTCCAGAAGATGGCAGCAGAAATATACCGTGTAAACTACACAGCTTTCCTCCTTCACCAGCTTTAATCACAGATCTGTAAGTTGTTATGAAATATGTAGAATGGATGTGGAATTAATAAAACTTCCAATCGGGGATATATATTTTTTGTTACTTGTCTGAATCTACATAACTATTCAAATGTCTGATCCTTTCCCCATCATGGGAAAATTTTGCCTGAATGCCAGAGCAAAAGCTTAGGATTCTGGGGCAAACACTGATCCTATTCACTTGTAATTTCTCATATGCACTTTAATAATTGAATAATATTTACTCCAAACGTTATCTGTAGGTTGATTATCAACACATGCTCAGAATAAAAGGATACTAAACTTTACTATTCTTAGAAGTAGTACCCTCAATTAGAATTGATCCCTTTAGTGTGTCTTTAATTCTTTATCTAGTAAAGTGTAAGTAGTTTCTCGTTGAAGTGTTTAATTATGGTAATAAATACTCCAAAATAAGGATGAGCAGCCTTCTGTTTCTGTACAATTAAACAACTAGCAAAAAAAAAGTGCTAAAAGCCACACAGTTACTCTTCCTGGCAAATCAACTACACTATATTGCCAAAAGTTTTGGGACACCCCTCCACATCATTGAATTCAGGTGTTGTTTTTCAGGGGTTGGGCTCGGCCCCTTAGTTCCAGTGAAAGGAACTCTTAATGCTTCAGCATACCAAAACATTTTGGACAATTTCATGCTCCCAACTTTGTGGGAACAGTTTGGGGATGACCCCTTCCTGTTCCAACATGACTGCACACCAGTGCACAAAGCAAGGTCCATAAAGACATGGATGAGAGAGTTTGGTGTGGAGGAACTTGACTGGCCTGCACAGAGTCCTGACCTCAACCCCATAGAACACCTTTGGGATGAATTAAAGCAGAGACTGCGAGCCAGGTCAAAACTGGGACGTCTCTCTTTATATGCACATGAATGTAATAAGGAGTTGGCCCACCCTTCGCAGCTATAACAGCTTCGACTCTTCTGGGAAGGCTTTCCACAATGTTTAGGAGTGTGTTTATGGGAATTTTTGACCATTCCTCTATAAGCACATTTATGAGGTCAGGCACTGATGTTGGACGAGAAGGCCTGGCTCGCAGTCTCCACTCTAATTCATTGCAAAGGTGTTCTATCGAGTTGAGGTCAGGACTCAAGGCCAGGCCAGTCAAGTTCCTCCACACCAAACTCTCTCATCCATGTCTTTATGGACCTTGCTTTGTGCACTGGTGTGCAGTCATGTTGGAACAGGAAGGGGTCATCCCCAAACTGTTCCCACAAAGTTGGGAGCATGAAATTGTCCACAATATCTTGGTATGCTGAAGCATTAACAGTTCCTTTCACTGGAACTAAGGGGCCGAGCCCAACCCCTGAAAAACAACACCTGAATTCAATGATGTGGAGGGGTGTCCCAAAACTTTTGGCAATGTAGTATATGTTCACCAAAGGGTACGGATCTATGAATAAATGAACCTAGTGCACCTGAAATATTTTCCTTGTTGCATGAATTAGACAAGGACTCTTTTAATCTTTTTTTAAAGGATGTCCTCATTTCCAGGCAACAGATACACATTAAAGGCAGAAAAGAACTTTTTTTTGCTATAGAAATGTCTATAATAATTCTATAGAATTCAGGAGAACACACATCACGTACACCAAAGAACCTGGAGCTATTGAATTTGTCCATGACTACGCACTCTGACGTGCATATGAGACCAATCGCCACGCTACCTCCTTGAGTCAACAACCGTCTCTTTGTTTTGTCCACATTAATAGACAGATTGTTGTCTCTGCACCAGTTTGCAAGCTGCTCCACCTCCTCTCTGTATGATGACTTGTTGTTCTGTTTAAGAACCCACTTTAGTGCCGTCAGTGAACTCCATGATGCAAATCATTCTACACTCAAATAAGTACACAGTCCTGAGTGATTCTGGTATTCAGAGTTGGAGGTGGGTTTGGATTTGCTGATCCTGATTGTCTAAAATGTTCAGACCCTAAAGGCTCATTTTCCTAGTTAGCCTCTCAAGGTTTAGTCAATAAACAGTATTTTTAGTGCATTTGTTCTTATTGTTCAGGTGAAATAGTATACGTCTGCTATCACAACTGATGTTTTTCCAAAGAAAAAGCACTGTCTAGAACTTTTTTTTTATATTGTTGTTGCTCTGTAACCTAACAACAGGCCATGTGACAATCATGTGAACTGAAATCTATCTGCAATTTTAATACAATTAGGAAAAGCACTGTTATTATGATACAAATATCAAGTTTAAATAACTAGATTATGGTTGAAAAAAAAGGGCTGGGAGCAGTTATAAATCTCCAAATCTCAATTCAGAAACAGATGCAAAATTTTGAACTGATATGTATTCAGTTCTCATAGCTATATATATCAGCCATTTTCACTACTTGTCATAATCATGGAACATTCGTTATCTACCGCTTATCCGATCTATTCTCGGGTCACGGGGAGCCTGTGCCTATCTCAGGCGTCATTGGGCATCAAGACAGGATACACCCTAGACAGAGTGCCAACCCATCACAGGGCACACACACACTACAGACAATTTCTTTAGAGATACCAACCTACAATGCGTGTCTTTGGACCGAGGGAGGAAACCCCCAAGGCGTGGGGAGAACATGCAAACTCCACACCCACAGCGGTGGCGGGAATCGAACCTCCAACCCTGGAGGTGTGAGGCAAACGTGCTAACCACCAAGCCACTGTGCCCCCCAATCATGGAACATATGAAATACAATACAACCCAGTTTTATTTGTAGAGTGCATTTAACAATGGATATTTTCACAAAGAAGCTGTTAATGAGATATACAAATTCTGGATAATCATATTTGAACTTTTCCTAATAAGCAAGTCAAAGGTGACGGTGGTGAGGAAAAACTCCCTGAAACGATATGAGGAAGAAAACTTGAGTGTATCAAAAGAAAACCTATCCTCATCTGGGTGACACGGGATAGTGCAATTATAAATAATTTCCCTTCTATATCTGTGTACTATATCGTCAAAAAGTGCGATTGTGTAACCAGGAGCTTATGTGCGACTTATGAATATGAGCATCAGAGTTCATTCGAAATTCGTTATAGTTTTGACAAAGTTTTTAGCTACAACATGAAGAAATTTTAACCTTGCCGCTTAGAAAGACATCTTATACAAGTATGTGCTTCCAGCTTTGTTTAGAGAAGACTTACACATGGTGCCCACCTAAAGTTGACCTAAATAGTGTGTTGTCTTTGTGCTGTCCTTGACTATACAGTATACTCATAGTTCTGGTTGTTTTTTTTAATGTGAATGAAGGGATAGATATGTTCCATGGGACTTTTTTAAAAAAATATTTTATTAGATGCTTGGAAGGCATCATTTGAAATCGAGTACTCTAAACAATGTAGTTTATTAGCATAAGATGAGATGTACAGAGAGAAAAAAAACAACAAAAAACAAGTGGTGAAGACAGACAGATAGATAGATAGATAGATAGATAGATAGATAGATAGATAGATAGATAGATAGATAGATAGATAGATAGATAGATAGGCCCTGGTCCTTCCATAATGATTGACAGACACAGATGCCACACCTCCTTCACAATAACTGACAGGTAAACAGGCCCTGTCCCTTTCATGATAGATAGATAGATAGATAGATAGATAGATAGATAGATAGATAGATAGATAGATATATGGATATATGGATAGATGGATAGATGGATAGATAGATAGATAGATAGATAGATAGATAGATAGATAGATAGATAGATAGATAGATAGATAGATAGATAGATAGATAGAACTTTATTGTCATTGCAAGTACATAGCAATGAAATGTGGTTTAGCATCTACCAGAAGTGCAAATAGCAGAAATTGTGCAAATGAACAAGTGCAGATAAATATGTAAATCTATACATCAATAAATAAGGCAATCAGTATGTGCATAGAGGAAGTATGTGCAAGTTGTATTTAGAGCAGATGAAGATGACTTTTACTTTGAATATTAAATGTATTCCACGACATACTTATAATATTCAACAAAACAGCAACTAAAGCATCGGTCTAGAAATGAAATGGGGGGAATAGTCTCTTTTGTTCCTTGTTTGGATGCAAAAAACATATAAAAAGTTGAGCACAGCAGAACACTCCTTATGCTAAGTGATCGAGTTCTGCTGTTCCGCCATGTTTTGAGTGACATCACAATCACGTGATACAAAGACCCGTATGGCATGTGGGTTTTTTCCCCCCGTTCTCCGAACCCGGCTGTTTGTGTACGCGAACGTGTGAGTCTGAGAGGGAGTGCGGAAAGAAAGATGTCGGGAAGGACCATGGGGCAGCAGCGTGGAGGGACTTTGTCCGTGAAATCGGCCAAGACATAAAGCAGTTCTTTACTCGACCTGACGGGATTTTGTGTTAAAAAGGACACAGGAGCATTCTGAGTGGATTGTTTGCGCGCTGAGGTGGGATGTTATCGGTACTCTCCTATGGACGGATCGTTGCCAGGGCCGTCCTGGGCGGACTCTCTCAAACCGATGGCCGGGATTACAAGTTGGTCACGGCGAGCTGCGGTTTCGGCAAGGATTTCCGTAAGGGCATCCTCAAGAAGGGCATGTGCTACGGGGACGATGCGTGCTTTATAGCGCGCCACAGGTCCGCCGATGTCTTAGGTAAAAACACACTGATAGTTATGTTGTTGTTACTGTAGTCATGACACCTCCCTTTGTATTATCTTTTATGTACGATCATATTCAGGTATGCCTTACTGAAAAATACACGATTTATATATTTAGCATTAAACTACCCCCGAGTTACTACTTGCCTTATTTTACTGAATGACCTTCAGGGGTTAAAGTACCGTAATGCGCACACGAGGTCATTACAGTGGGGGCAGGAAGGAAGGTAACATTAAGCCCTCACCTTAAATACCCCCATGGTGTCCTTATAATATTAATAATCATATTATTATTAATAATAACATCGCTATCTGTATTTGCTTGTGTTTATTTCTGATGCCAAGGACACACTTATTAGATAATTCTAATTTAAAATGGATTTTTATAGTTATTGCTGAGGATGACCTTTTACCCAAAAAACCCACCAGAGCACGGGCGACTAGCGGTGAAACCCGGAAGTAGAATTATTTCAATAAAGAAAATGTTTTTTGTGATTATTATTAATGTTGCCTTGTAGATCATAATATCTTGCGTATTTTTAACGCGGAATTTATCGTGTTATGATTGAACGAATTTAACTCGTCAAATTTAGACGCGTATAAAAACAGTACATTTTTAAAATATGATGAACCATGAAAAATGCAAGACTTTTTTTTTTTTTAAAGATAGTGAGGAATTTACTCTTTAAGGTTATTTAGTAACCTTATATAACGTACATTTTAGTTTAATATAGCAGAGGTCTTTTCCCCTAAAGGTCAGAATGGTTGAGCATGGAGGCCGCCATGTTGGAACAAAATAACTAATACGTCCCAGCGATTAAACTAAGTAGTGTTTTATACCAGTATTGTATTACTCTAGTTTTTTTTTAAACAATATTATTTCTAATTTATTTGTTGTCAAGTTTAATAAACTGATCTGAAATCACTTTTTAAATAGTTATTTGTAGTGAAGTTATGCGTGTGAATTCCGACGTAGCCATGGAGACACGTGTGACCGTGTTGCCCATGCGCATTAGCGTCATATTTTGACAATACTGCTGTATTTTAAAAAGATATCTTGTCTACTGAAATGCCGGATCATTTATTTATTTATTTGGTAAAACATGCTTATTTGTTCTTTGAGCTCGTTTGCACTGTTGCTTTGATGAACACAAACGCGGCTCAATGTTTTTTTGTTTTTTTTTGTTTTTTTAACGCCTTCCAGGTTAGTATGTTTATTCCAAAACATAATTCTTTTTTTAGTTATAATTTTTCATTTATAACAGATGATAAAATAATTAAGTGTCATGGGTTATGTATAAGATTTCACGTTAGCATCGTCAACACAAAGAACCCCCCCCCCCTCTACTTCCGGTATAGCGTCCTTTGTTACGCGAGAGGCTTACCACGTGGTTGGGCGTAAGACAGCTGTTTGACATGACATGTTTATCTCATTTACTTTTGTGCACAACAAGGCTAAGTGAAGTTCCCTTTTAAACCGTTCTTTTAAATGAAGGACTAGTTTTAGGAGTAGTTTAGCCAAATAAATGAAGAAGAAGTTGCTTTCGGCTGCTCCCTGTTCGGGGTCGCCACAGCGTACCAACTGGTCCGCACAACAACTTGGCACAGGTTTTACGCCGGATGCCCTTCCTGCCGCAACCCTCCCATTTTTCCGGGCTTGGGACCGGCACTGCAACCAGTGGCTGGGGTTGAGGCATTGGCTGGGAATCGAACCCGGGCCTTCCGCATGATAGGCGAGCAACCTACCACTGAGCCACCAATGCCTCTAGTTTAGCCAAATAAATGAAATGTACATAATCCCCCTTGCTTTACTGCAAATGAAATCAGTTTCTCAAAACATACAGGGTTTTGAAATGGAGCTATAAAGCCATGGTTCTTGACAAGTTCAGGAAACGTACAGCCTCCTGTTCACTGTCACACATGCCTCAAGCAGATTTGTGGCTCGATAAACCTCAAGTAGACTTTTCTTGTTTAGGTTTCTGACACTTTATGATTAATTGATATCTATGACAATGACGAGGACAACACAAAGCTTTAAAAAAAAAAAAAAAAATTCGCTATAGCAGCTGTTTTGAAAGAGTGTTTTTCTCAACAGATAGTTTTGTGTTACTCAATACCTGTGTCAGACTCTGGTATGAGGCGTGGCCCTCAGCTGGTGTTGTGATTTGGAAGTTGTTGCTGTATGTGTGGATTAGGTGAGGATGGAGGGTTGAGGCATGCTGGTAAAAGTGTAGAAGATGTGGGGATGGTGTTGGAGCATGCCGAGATGGGTTAGAACGGTGTGGTGGAATGCTGAGAGGAGGTGCTGAGAGAAGGTATGTTTATGCTTATTTTGTTTGCATGGTGCAGGACTGTGTGGGGATTGTGTTTACATGGTGTTAGAGAGTGAGGATGAGGTAGGGATAGTGTTTGGACAGTGTTGGAGTGTGAGGATGAGGTGGGCATGGTGTTTGGACAGTGTTTGTGGTATGAGGTATGGATGGTTTTGGAGTGTGTGCAAAAGTTGGGGATGTTGTTTGGACAGTGTTGAAGTGTGTGGGGATGGTGTTGGGGTGTGTGGGGATGGTGTTTGGAAGGTATTGGTGTGAGTAGGGACGAAGTAGGGATAGTGTTTGATAGTGTTGGAGTGTGTGGGGATGATGTAAGGATGGTGTTTGGAGTGTGTGTTGACGGTGTTTGGACTGTGTTGGAGTGTGTGTTGACGGTGTTTGGACTGTGTTGGAGTGTGTGAGGATGAGGTGGGGATGGTGTTTTGGTGCTTTGCATCGATGCTGAGCAGTCTCTTTTGAGACAAGTCCACAATTTAGACCTGCAGTTTTACACGCTGCTAAACTGGTGGCTCTAAACTTCCCACCAGTAATTGTGGGGCAGTGTGTGACTGTCTGGATATATGACTTGTTAAGTGAGGTTGTTTCTTACGCGGACCGACACGCTTGCCGCCTCCTCTGTAGTCGAGTGAACTTTATTCCTGATGTAGACCCACAGTGGCAGGGGGATTTGCATCAGATGCAGGTGAACTTTTGGAGTACAACATCTGTAACTAAGTGTTTTTGTTCAGATACGTCAGTCTTTGTGCCTGGAACACTGTGTCTCCTCTGGAAGCATGCCATGTTTGTTTGTACCGATTCTCCATGGTTACTCCTGAGCTCTGGCCCGGTGTTGTGCCGCCTCAGTATTTGTTTAACTTGGACGCTGCTTTTTTCCCATGTGTGTGTTTGAGGAAGCAGTGGTCTGACTCCTTGTATGGAGTTCTCTGAGGAATCTTGAGTGTGTCTGAGAGAGAGAGAGAGAGCGAAACAGGGAGATGGATGAATTTTTCTAGGATCGCTCCAATAGTTTAAGGTATCATTCAGAAGTATTTGACATCCCAGCCTCTCCTTTTGCCCTGCTGCTGTATCTGATCAGAGACTATAGTTAGCATGGCAGTTATTTAACAGTACTCTGTGTGTGTGTGTGTGTGTTGCATCATATGTGCCTGGTCTGTGTTATCCACATAACTGCGGTGCAGAGTCTGCAGAGATGCTAAATTAGACCCAGGGCCATTTTGAATGCCTCCATAAAGACCAGCTCTTAATCAGTCAACTCCTCCATCGTTAAACTCTCCTCTTACCTTTAATAGTTTTTATAACACCGCGCTGTGCAGTTCTCCGTTCTGATTGGTCAGAAGCCGATTAATTCTAATAACTTGTCGTTTCTATAGTAACGATGCACACCGGGTCTTGTGTGGCGGATGCTCCACATATCCATGAGGAACGGTTTAAGGGGAAGTTTTCTGTGATGAGATGTTTGTTTTGTGTGTTCTGGTTTCTCTGTAACATAGCAAGTTGCATTTTTTCCGTCTTATTCAGCTCCCAGAAAGGAAAAAAAGCAGAATTAACTTGTTTTGTGAACTTTCCACATCATTAACTTTTACTTTCACAACCAAAAACAAACCGAACACAAGGAGCATGTTTAGAATCACAACACTTTACCTCAGGTGTAAATCTGGCCTCTGGGTCAATCCGTCACAACATTTTTTTATGTATAAGTGTTATTATTATTTTTTTTTATCTCTCTGCTTGTGTTTTCATTAGTGTGACATTTATAAACCAGTGTTTGTGCTAGCATGATGTAGCGTGATTTCCTCTGTGCTATTCTTCCGTCATATCATTCAGCTAACCCTCTGTTATGACAGTGTTATTGCAGAAAGAGTGCATGTGTCTGTGCAGTGTAAGAGCCAGACGTTTTGCTCATTTGACACTCTGTTATAAAACTCTGGATGTTCTTACGTTCACGTTAACCGTCTAACCTGTTCGTGCAAATTCATCACTGCCCTCCTGCCTTTCCGGGAAGGTTTAATTTATCGTCTGAAATATGAGTCTTGATGTCGAGCAGAAATCGGACCAATGTGTGTTACTGAAGCTTTACACTCACTCACTCACTCACTCACTAAAATATAAATTAGCCTCACAAAGCTGTGTCATAAGGCCTGTGTGTGTGTGTGTGTGTGTGTGAGAGAGAGAGTGTTGCTGAAATTCACATCAGGGACCAGCAGCGTCTGTCTTCATGCCTCTTCAAAGTTGGCCTATTTCTCATTCAACTCATCTTCACTCTTGTGAAGTGCTGAACACTACAGAGGAAGTAAACACATCCTGCTGATGTCATGGGGTGATTTGTGGTCACTTCATCACCTTGTGTTTAAGTGTGTAGTTACTGCTTATGTGCTCTTTATTGCTTGTGAGAGAGCCACTTACGGTTAAAAAAGGCTTTGTTATTATCTTGATTTGTAATATCCTTTTACTGATTTTTATGACCAGCAGTTTCACCAAAGGTATGCATGCTGTTAAGATACCACTGCTAACGAACAGTGCTTCGCTTGGAAGGAGCAGCTGGACAAACAAAAGCTTCTAATAACATGATTTACCCCGGCTTCACGACTTCTACATTAATCTGACACGCAGACAGAATTTATGAGGTGCTTCTGTCTCACTCACGCAATGGACTGGCGTCAGATACAGGGTGTAGAGCACCGCCTATCGCTCAGCGTTCCCGGGATGCTTAAATAGTCTTAAAGTGCTTAATGAAGATGAGTGAATGAATGAATACAAGTGAATGAGTGTCTCAGTCTTTGTCTCTTTCTCTCTCTCTCTCTCTCTCTGTAGGAGTGGCAGATGGGGTGGGTGGGTGGCGTGATTATGGCGTTGACCCGTCTCAGTTCTCGGAGACTCTGATGAGGACGTGTGAGCGGTTGGTGAAGGAGGGACGCTTCACTCCCAGCAGACCTGTGGGGATCCTCAACTTGGCCTACTACGAGCTCCTACAGAACAAAGTACCTCTGCTGGGTAAGAGCCCAACACACACACACACACTCAGTTAGGTGACAGATTGAAGGGATAAACCAACATCAGCAACTATTTAGTGAGCCCATTAGGGTTTGTATATGGGGGTGGAGTCATACTGGAGTAGGCCATGCCCATCGGAAATGTTTAATCATATAGTATAAATTCACTCGGTTGGAAGAACTGCGGTATTGATTTGTAGTGATAGCGATGCTTCCCTCTAAGATCACAAACCCTGGCAACAAAACAAAACAAAACACCCCCCACCCACTATACAAACGAACCCTTTAATCCATCATTTGTATGTACGCAAATAAATCTTGTGACGAATAACAGAGTGAATTATCCGTTTTATTTGGTGAAAGCCACCTGCAGAGAGCATTGTGGGTAAATATTCCAGCTTGACCATATAAACCATAAGAAAGTCTTGAAGCAGGTGTCTTCCCACATTAGGGAGGTTTTTCAAAACAGCCATTGTTTGTGCATTTGGGACATAACCGTGATAGCAAGCAGGCCCTTTTTTAGTGAAAATTCAGGATCTTTTTGCTGCTAGATATCTTCCAGTCACACGCACAGCTCACAGCTGTGGAATTTTACGGAACAATTTGCGTTTGTTTAGTGAGGTGCTGTGACTCATGCACACATTAGTGTACAAAAGAATTTTTTGAGGATGTCTGAGGAGTGAGTCAGAAAAGGTTTGTGGCCTTGGGTGTGTGTGTGTGTGTGTGAGTGTGCTATCCTGTGAAGCTGGACATTCATTTGTTGTAAGCGAATAAGATTCTACTCTGTATCATGTAATACTCTCTAGGACACATGTAGCAGAACGCAGCTCATATGATCCAACCTAGCCTTGACAGGGCTGTCAATCAAACATGCTTATTATAATATCAGGCCACAGGTGTTTGGATTTTGGGTTTGAGACTCTAAATTAAAACATCTCTATATCATATTGTTGTGTTGTCCTGTAGGTAAGTTCTCTTGAGAATGCTCAGTTCTTATGATTTTCTTCTCTCTTCCCTGCAGGCAGCAGTACAGCGTGTATAGTGGTGCTGGACAGAAGGAGTCATCAAATCCACACGTGTAATCTGGGAGATTCGGGGTTCCTGGTGGTCCGGGGCGGTGAGGTGGTCCATCGTTCCGACGAGCAGCAGCACTACTTCAACACCCCCTTTCAGCTGTCAATCGCCCCACCAGGGGCAGAGGGGTCTGTGCTGAGTGACAGGTGGGTGGAGCCTGAGACTGACATGTCTGCACTAACCTTATGTTGTTCTCAGTGTGTGTCATATCGATAGAGGTTCTACGTTTCTGGTCTTTGATTGGCACGAATAAAGTGCAGTGAAGCATCCAACAAGGGCGAGCATGCTTATTCAGCAGACCCGGTCAGTTGGTATTGTACTGTTATGATCAGAATTATTAGTACTCTGTTATAATCTGTGCTTGCCAGGGAATGGATTCTATTAGCATGAATTGGCCAGGAAGTGTTTTGCCAGGTAATGTGTGTTAGCCAGGGAATGGTGCAAGGAATAAGCTGATAAGGCCACCTGGGCATCATTGAGGGAATGAGGTAGGTGGTAAGGGATTCAGAGGAGCTGCATAGTGGGCTAGGGTACTTGTAAGGTATTGAGGGAGCTGGTAAAGGGTTTAGGATAGTGTTGAGGAAGTGAGGGAGCTGGTAAGGGGCCAGGGCATAGTCAAGGAAGTGAGGAGGATAAGGAGGTAAGGGGACACAGGCATTGTTAAGGGAATAACAAAGCCGTAAAGGGGTCAAGGCATTTTCAAGCAAGTCAGGGGCAACATTAAGGGTGTAACAGGTGCTTTTAAGGGGGTCATGGCATTTGTGAGGAACTGAGGGAGCTGGTAAGCAAGTCTGGTTATCATAGGGGAGTTGGTAAGAGGGTAAGGTAGTCAATGAGGGAGTGTGGAAAGTGGTAAGTGGCATTGGTGAAGAGGCCAAGGGTTTTTCAAGCCAGTGAGGGAGCTGGTAAGGAAGCCAGGGCATCACTGAGGGAGTAATGGAAACTGGTAAGTGGGTCTGGGCATTGTCATGGGAGTAATGGATGCTAGTGAGGGGGTCTGGGCATTGTCATGGTAGTAATGGAAGCTGGTAAGAGGGGGAGAGTTGACAGAGAGAGTTGTTCCACGTTGTGATTCAATTCTTAAGTTTCATAAGTAAGTTTCATACACAAGTTTGTTACTTGTAACCATGGCAACAACTGCCGGCCATCTACAGACTAAATTAAAACAGTTAAAGGCAAGAGAGCTAGTGAACGAGTAAGAGATTGACTTAAGGGGTTGTGTTAAAATTTTTCATGAAGGCCAAAGGCAGGCCATGTGACTGTCCTTTCAACCTCACTGTCCTGCCAGCAGCCTAAAGCCAGGACTGAACTAGCCAATCTGACATCAGATAGCAGACAGACACTCATCCTGAGCAATCACCATTCTGGGTTTTCGTTCCCACTTGGTCTTGGCAGGAGCAAGACTATTTTAAGCTCCTCATGTGACGCTAAAATTAAACAGGACATTTTAATCTTTTATGTAGTGGAATGGTTTCCGAACTGACACGAGGCATTTCTGCCATTACTCTGCCTCATTTTTAGGACTTTTCCATGAACCCAGCATTTCATGGAACAGAAAGAACACCTGCTTGTTTATGGACTTTATTTACATGATGCAAATGTCTATGTTTATAGATAATCGTACACCACTGCCTCGTTAAATCATGAGTTCAGGTCTAGCCTGTAGATCTGTGATTTCTAGATCCAGTGGTGCTTCATCAATGCCAACTCGCTTGTGAAGGACCGTAAGTGGCCAAAATAAATAAATCTAATCATCAGCTGATGATTAGAGGTGAACACATTTGACAGCTGTGAAACAGCGGGGAAAATCCCTGCTTGGTAACGGAAGTTCATTTTGGAGTATTACAACCACTTTAGGGTTGTTCTTATTTATATATTTGTTTATTTCTTCTTTTCCCTAATCACCAGCTTGAACTCGCTTGACCTGCTGCAGAGCATGTGCTGATAAGCATGTTTTCCCACATTAAATCGAGCCAAGCAATGAAAGTACAGGAAGAATGTTTGTAGCGTAATGCACTTGGGTTTTTTTTAAAAAGAAACTAGACGGCGAGCTAAAAACCCAAATTAGCAGTCGTTATATAGAGTAACATTAGGCAGCTGCCTTACATCATGGCTTAATGCACTTCACTGGAGAATAATAATCAAAACCTTGACCAAAAGCTACTTCCTCTGTGTAGTTTTGTCATCAGCATCTCTTTCATCAAAATCTGTCAGATCTTTTATCCTGCTCTAATTTTATTAATGGCTCTTACTTGAGTCTGTTACTGATTGAATATGTTCTAACCCTAGCACATATTTTTCATCTGGGTATAGAAGTGATGGAGCATTGCTGCACGTTAATGCATGAAAACACAGATCAGGCATAACGTTATGAGCAGTGAGAGGTGAAGTGAATAAGACTGATGATCTCCTCATCATGGCACCTGTTAGTGGGTGGGATATATTATGCAGCAAGTGAACATTTTGTCCTCAAAGTTGATGTGTTAGAAGCAGGAAAAATGGACAAGCGTAAGGATTTGAGTGAATTTGACAAGTGCACCACCGAAAGCGGCAACAATGGGCACCTGAGCATCAGAACTGGACCACAGAGCAATGGAAGAAGGTGGCCTGGTCTGATGAATCACATTTTCTTTTACATCACATGAATGGCCGGGTGTGTGTGCATCGCTTTTCTGGGGAACACATGGGACCAGGATGCACTATGGGAAGAAGGCAAGCCGGCGGAGGCAGTGTCATATTTTAGGCAATGTTCTGCTGGGAAACCTTGGGTCCTGCCGTCCATGTGGATGTTACTTTGACTCATACCACCTACCTAAGCATTGTTGCAGACCATGTATACCCTTTCATAGAAACGGTATTCCCTGATGGCTGTGGCTTCTTTCAGCAGGATAATGTGCCGTGCCATAAAGCAAAAATTGTTCAGGAATGGTTTGATGAGCACAGGAAGTCTGAGGTTTGCCTTGGCCTCCAAATTCCCCAGATCTCAATCCAATCAAGCATCTGTGGGTTGTCCTGGACAAACAAGTCCGAACCATGGAGGCCCCACCTCACAACTTACAGGACTTAACTATCTGCTGCTAACATCTTGCTGCCAGATACCACAGCACACCTTCAGGGGGCTAGTGGAGTCCATGCCTCGACAGGACAGGGCTGTTTTGACAGAAAAAGGGGGACCAACACAATATTAGGCAGGTGGTCATAATGTTAGGGCTGATCTGTGTATATAAAGGATGCAGTGCTTCCTTATGGAGTATTACAGCATCTGATTTATGACAGTAATATTTCTTTAATTACCATAATTCAGTTTAACATGGACGTAGCTAGCTAAATCTCATTACGGCATCAATGACTAAAAGTCTACAGACTCGTATGTGACTGTAACAGCATTAACACACATTTGTAAACATATTCCTCGGAGCTGTCCACTGCCTTTTCACAAACTTATGCAATTTTTTTTAATTAAATCATCCAAACGAGGAACACTATAAGAGTGACTCTTTCCCCTAGATATGAATGCAGGAGTATAACAAATTGCATTTTTTACTGATGCTTCAAAATATATGTTGTGTAACCGGTGTAGTGTCACTGCTGTCTGGGGATTACTCAAGCTATTGTGCTACTTTCCCGTTTTTGATCCATTCCGTCCTTCAGTCGCCTCCTGAAGAGTACCTCCATTCCGCCTCCTCCTCCTCCTTCCCTCTCTTAAAGTGTTTCCACCAGCGCTGGCGACTCAGATGGAAACTGGTCATTAGGTTCTGATTCTGTTTCCTGGAAGTCAGACTAACACTATGAGCTCAAGGCAAGGGTCACGTCAGGTCAGGACACGGCAGATTACCTTGGGTCTCGTGTTACTCTTGTCACTGTGCCATCGTGAAATTGTGCTCTCTCTCTCTCCGTCTCTCTCTATCTATCTCTCTGTCTCTGTGTCTTAGTCCTGAAATGGCAGACAGGTCTTCGTTTGACGTCCAGCTTGGTGACATCATCCTCACTGCCACGGATGGTCTTTTCGACAATATGCCGGACTACATGATCCTGCAGGAGCTCAAGAAGCTCAAGGTAAGTTTGACCTCACAGTCACACACAAACACACACGCACACACACACGGGCAAACAAAAGCTGTCTATCAGCCGTGTGTCAAGTTTCATATGATGACCTGTTCGCTTTCTCTCAGAATCCACCATGACTTTCTGTTTTCAATGACAGAACACAAATTACGACAGCATCCAGCAGACGGCACGCAGTATAGCGGAGCAGGCCCACGAGCTCGCCTATGACCCAAACTACATGTCCCCTTTCGCCCAGTTCGCCTGCGATAACGGCCTCAACGTCAGAGGTGAGAACCAGAAAGAACCTGCACTTTTGTACACTAAATCCATATCTAGCTGATCAGCCAAGATGTGTTCGGGGGGAAAAAATAGCTAATGTAATTAAAACTGATGACTTCCTGCAACTAAACTGTGGGAAACCTTTTACACAAACCAATTTATTGTATCCCTTTCTTTCATCTTCAGGAGGAAAACCTGATGACATCACGGTGCTGCTCTCCATCGTGGCTGAATACACGGACTGATTGGCGGAGCTTGTCATCTTTCTTTCTCTCTCTCTAGTCCTCGTGTCTTCCTCCTCATCTGCCGCTCGTCTGGAACCGTGTCTCGCCCCATCCTTCTTTTCTGTCCTTGTCCTGAGTAGCTCATGGGAAGAAGAGGAGAGCATGGACTTGCCGTTTTTGGTGGACAATGATTCTATAGGAGGTTATTTTGTGCTGACGCACCAGAGGATTATGGGAGGATGAGTCACCTGCTCGTCCGACGCCTCCGTCGTATGTGATCAAGTTGTAGGTTGCGGATGGGAGATGTGCGTTATCCAAGGTGCTTCTAAAATGAGAGCGATCTCTCAGCATGGACACTGTAGGGGATATTTTTATTTTTAGCCCCTTTTATAGCTGGGAGAATGTAAAGTGTGTATGTAAGAGAGTCGGTTAAGATTGTCTGTCTGCTGTTTGAGATTATGCTTCTGTATTGTGTGTGTGTTGTGTAATTGGTGGGTTAACGTGTGTGTTTCATGTCACTCGGTTCAGCAAGTGCAGCTCAGGATATGGTCACATGGCTCCACCCCTTTTAAAAAAGATTAAGCAGACAATGCCTGCCTCTCTATGGTGATATTAAAATGTGGGCGTGGCCAGCAGAGCACAGCACAGAAGAAGCAGGACAAAGATGCAAAACTGGTTTCTTGGTCATTTGTTTGCTTTTTTTTTTTCTTAGAAAGACTGTAATACTGTAAAATGTGTCCCCTAGGGAGAATTCATGCTTTGTTAGACACACGGGGGTTAAGAGTGGCATTAACGGCTTACTGAACTGCATTATGGGTAAGCGGGTTTGTAGCTAGTACAGGGGCCCATAAGGTGCTTACAAATTAAAGCAGCGGTTCATGACTGTGCACAGATGGAAAATTCCCATAATAATCCCAGCCATACTAGTCTGGACTAGCTTAAAAACAATTATATGCGATTTTCTAGTCCATCTCCGGTCTCGTGTGGCTCGAGTACATTGCAGTGATCTTTCTGCTCTAACTCCAGTTCAGCAGTTCTGGTGATTATTTAAAAATTTAACATGCATGTTTTGGTGGTGTTGATGTATTCAGTGCATCCATGTTTCACGTCTGTTTCTCTCCCTTTATTTCTCTGGCCTTTCAGGAGGCAAAAGCTATTGTGATTTGTTAAGAAAAGCATCCAATCCAGAGAGACAGGAGTCTTATTAGTTAAAAGTGAACTTATATTGAACTTGCGGACTTATTGCTTTATGCTTTACCTTGGAAATGAGATGTTGGAACTCATTATTACATTATCTTTAACCTCTCTGTGTTCAAACTGAGATCTCTGAGTTGAGCTTCCGTGTAGGAATTCCGATTTGATTGAAGTTTTTCCTGGTTGGAGTTTGGAAATTCTGATGCGATCATGAGATTCAGTCAAAAGCAGCAGGTTCCAACAGAAATTCTGTGAACTCTAGAGGTCCGTGAAGGGGGTCTACGACCGTGCCTGAAAGTTTTAAAAACACATTTAGATATTCTTTGGCTTGTTCTTTTTAAAGCAAACTTTTACTCAGAAACTTTCCTGAAACTCTACTGTAGGTTTCTATATAGTTATTTTTCCGTATGCCTGCATGCAGTATTTTCTAATAAACGTACATGGCTCACCTCCGTCAAATAAAATGTAAAAAAAACGAGTAACCCTGACCAGGATAAAGACGAACGAGTGAACACTGAGAGAAAAAAAAACAGCACTGTACGAGCAAAGCGTCACGTCCAACACGCTCGTGTGTTCCTGAACTTTGACCACCCGTTCCCAAGACTTTTTTTGGGTAGTGTCCAAGGATCCCACTCCTGATGCACACCTCAATAACACCACGGTATTCCAGTCAAATTGTCCTCATGCACTGTTCAGAAAGCAGTGTGTGTCCTCTCTATAGCAAAGTGTGAAAAATGACTATTTACATCCTCGAATGGTGTCAAACCAGAGAGTACCAGATTCATACCATGTTTATTCTCCCTCCTGTTTCTTGTTAAATGCTTTAGGTTGTGTTGATGTGCAATGTCCCAAAAATCAGCAGCATAAAAAAGTTCTATAATTTTTCTTTGCCTGCCTCTCCAGCCACACTGGACCAGAGATGGACTCTTTCATCCCTGTTATCTAATATCAAGTGCTGTCGAAATTATGTTGCGAGCTGACGTCTATAGCGCATAGAGTGTAGAAGGTGTGTTTTAGAGGAGCTGCACGCGCACAAAGGCATGTGTGGAAGTCTGTTCATGAAATCACTAGGTCAGGTATGTAAAGAAAAAAAAAAAGTTTTATTTTTATAAGCTCTTCGTTTTTAGCAGAGCTGAGAAGCGACTGATAGTCAAGCTGTTAGGTGTGTGTGTGTGAAGCTTTGTATAAAAGTTTTTTTTTCTATTTTATTTTTAGTTGCCTGCTGCTTTTACTTTGTAAATGATTTGTGCGCATGTGAGATCATGTATTTAATATGTCTGTGTAACAAGTGCTGGGGAGCTGATGTCCTTAATGTTCAACAGCAGAGGACAAAAGGTAAAAAAAAAAAAAAAGATAGAAAGTAAATACTCAGTTTGGCTCGTTTATTCATTTCTCCTGCTGTTAATAAGCTACAAGAATTCGGGTAAACCAAAGACACGCCCCCTCGCTGTTATTATTTTGATTATTATTCAATCTTTTGGTCTTATTTTGTATATTTGGATTAAGAAATACAAAGCAATATGCAGTACAGTAACACATGACCATTCGTTGTGTATGATTTTTACAGGAATATCCGGACTATAAGTTGCTTTTATTTTTATTTTTTTTTAAATTTATTTTATTTTTCCCTCATTCATTTTCAGTTTGTTTTGCATTTGGACGTAATAATGTTTGGAAAAACCTGGCTTAATACACTAAAATGACCGACTAACGACAGATCTCACATTCTTATCTTGTCCTAAACATTATTCACTATCCAAAGGACAAACAGTAATAAAGAAAAACAATAATTTTTTTTTTTTACATTAAGCCATATTTGAAGTTCTGTAGCCAGGAAACTGCTGGTGCTTTCTAGGTGGGAGGGGCTTAGTCTCTCTCTTCTGTCAATCACAGCGACACTAACCAATCGTAGGCCTCTGTATGCGGAAGAGGGCGGATAACGATTTCCTAAGAGTGTTACAGCTTGAGCAGCTGTTTAAAATATCAATATAATATTATAAATATGTGTGTACATATATACCTAAACATTAATATAACCAGTTTGACATTGTTTCGTACATTAAGCCTTTTTTATTTTTTACGTTAAGCGTTTTCGGATGTGAAAAATGACTGAAAATGTGCTTTATTGTAACAGCAGTGATCCTTACAGCATAAACAATGAGGTTTCAGCGTTAAATGTTGCAGTGTAGAGATTCACAGAATGGATGGTTCTTACAGGAAATGTGAAAAATAGTACAATTACATGACGGATGTAGTTTTTTTTTCTCCCCCTCTGGAGCAACCTATAGTCCGGAAAATACGGCACATTCATTTTCACTGCATTTCTGTCCGCTATGTGAAGGTGAACATTAGGCATGTGCCGACTTTAAATCATGATGACTGCCTGTTCTTTTACCACGGTTTGCAATATTATTGCGATATTGTATTTAAAAGAAAAATACATGTGTAAAGAAGGACTTTATTTTTCTGAATAAATAAGACGTCAAAACAGAAAAGAAATGACTCTGTCGTTTGATGAGGTGCAAATGCATTTACAATTACAATAAGTCACATCATTTTCTGATAAAATATTGTCCAATGTGAAACATTTGTATGTTTAATATTATATTGTGGTGTTTTAACTGATAATCGGCACATGCCTAATGAATGGATTAACTCCTTATAGTCTCTGTACTATGAAGCGGCCGGTGGGCGTTCCTACGCTACTACTGGTTGCCATGGTAATAATATAATTCTAATCAGTGGGCGGAGCAACTAGGATTCCGGATCAGTTTTCTTGCGGCTAAAATGAAACATTTGGGATTTTTAAATGTTTAGAAATAAAATTAATTAACGTATGGATCAGCATCATATAATACGAGAGGAAAGAGAAACAGCGTGTGCTCTTTCTTTGCCACGGATCACGTGACTTCATTCTCATTGGCTGTCGCTGCACCGCGTCGTTCCGTATTTGTATAAAGTCAAGTCTTTCTCAAATTTGATACGTCACCGGACACGCCCACATCGAGTCGTGTTGCCGGAAGTCAGTTTTGTTGCTTTATGTGTGAACGTAGCATTAGTGCTAAAGAGAAAAATTCCCAGTGTATAAAATTTTGGCTTAAATCCAGCACTGATAGTGGGTCTACATCAAATTGTACTAAATCATGTACTAATCCCCTAAGAGTTCAGTGCTGGTTAATGGGAAATACTGCTGTTGTTAAATGTTATGTTTTATTTATGTTGTTTTTTTTGTTTGTTTGTTTGTTTTTCGCTCTCTGTGCTGTGAGAAGTGTGTAGAAATTTCCAGGTAGTGTGCACTTCAAGCTCTAGAGTGCATGACCTAAGTAAGCCATGAAGTAGTGAAGCCATAATGATAATCAGTTAGATGATATATGGAGAAGTTTTCAGGCAGCACATATTATTAAATGTGCATGTAGACAGGAGGCGGGGTTTTGTGGTGTCTGAGTTAGTGGATCTGTCCTCCATTAGCATTTCTTTTCACCCCTTATTCACCCTCATCCCATCTCTATGTGTGTGTCTTTCTCTCTCTGTCCTTCAGTGACTTTTTCTGTTTGTCTCTGTCTCTCTTTTTGTATATGCTTGCCTGTCTGTTTCTCTATCCTTCTCTTCTTGTCTGTCTGTCTATCTGTCTCTCCTTCAGTGTGTCAGTGTGCTTCTCCCTCGTTCTGTATTTCTCTATTTGCTGTCTTTCTTGATCCTGTCTATCTCTGCACTTCTCTATCACTCTTATCCTCTCTCTTTCTCTCCTATTCTCTCTCTCTCTCTCTCTCTCTCTCTCTCTCTCTCTCTCTCTCTCTCTCTCTCTCCCTCTCCCTCTCCCTCTCCCTCCCTATCCTTCAGCACTTGTACAACACTTAAACAGGAGGCTGTGGAAGTAGACTGGATTATGTGTCCATTCGGATGTTTATCCTTTTTTGACATCCATCTTTGGGATTTTTTTTTTTTATCAGTCCTGTAATTCTCTTTAGTGCTCCTGTAAATCTTTTTTATGATGATAAAGTATGACCCTGACCTCGATAAAGCTAACTGAAGATGAATGAATGAATGTTGTGTTTGTGATATGACACCAATATGGAAAAAAACACGAATATCAGCCTGTCTGTATACACATTTGTTTACAAAAGGTTGTAACACTGTGTAGTTCTCCAGATGGCGAAGTGTGTGTGCGTGTGTGTGTGTGTGTGTGTGTGTGTGTGTGTGTGTGCGCATGCATAAATGTAAGTGTTTGTTAAGAAAATGTAAAACTTCATGTGTCGCTGCTACTTCCGCTTCTCTGGTGTGAAAAGTTTTTGCATAAAGCTTACTCTTACTCTCTCTCTCTCTCTCTCTCTCACTCTCTCTCTCTCTCTCTCTCTCTCTCTCTTTCTCACACACACACACACACACACACATCACAAGTCATCATCTGCCTTGTCACATCATTTAATGCTAATGTTTTGACTTTCAAAATGGATCCAATGAAGTCTGATTGTGTGTTTATGTGTGTGTGTGTGTGTGTGTGTGTGTTTGTTAGTCACACCATTCTTGCCTTAATAAGCATCAGCTGTTGGCTAAGCTCGGTCGTCTTCGCATGTGTGGGTCTTGGCAAATTGTCCCTTTACAGCGTCTCTGTCCTACTTTTCACATATTTGTCTCCATCTTTCTATTGAAATCTCTGCTGTCTCTTAGACATCTCTCTGTCTTTCTCTTCATCTCCTTCCCCTATCTATTCCCTTCATCTCTTTCTTAATTACTCTCTCCCCTCGCTGTTTTCTTTTTCACTCTCCCAACATCTGTTTCTTTCTCTCCTGTCTTTCATTTGCTCTCCCTCTTCTCTTGCTTCCTCTATTTGTTTTTGTCTCCCCATCACTGACCTTTGATTCCTCTCCATCTTTCTCCCTCAACTCTTAATTTTGCTCTTTTGCTTGCATTCCATGTCTCTTTATTTCTTCCCTTTCCCTCTCCATTTCTATTCTTTTTCTCCATCTCTCTTCTTCACTTTCCTTTAAAACTTACTGTGTCTCAGTGATGATGGTGTGTGAAGTAATGTTGTCTCATATAAACAGACACTATTTAAATGAGCTGTGTGTGGGGGTGTGTGTTCAGTATAACAACTACAAAATGTTTTTTTTTAATTGTTTTTTCAACTTGTAAATTATTGAAATAAAGGAATATAGTATTTATATGTAAAATGTGAAGTGATTCTTCGCAGAAAGACGCCTTAGTTTAATCTAAGTGTGATGAAAGAGTGACATCTAGTGTTCATATACTGTAATTACCCCGAGATAGGATAAAATCTTTACATCCCATTAACAAATCCCAATAAAAACAGGAATAACATGTTACAGATAACCTTGATATACTTTTAAGTGATTTAAACAGATATTGCCTGCTGGTCTGTGTTTAAATTCATAGTATATTCCCACAGGCTTCAGATTACACTTCCTAATATATATACATACACTATATTGCCAAAAGTTTTGGGACACCCCTCTAAATCACTGAATTCAGGGGTTGGGCTTGGCTCCTTAGTTCCAGTGACAGGAACTCTTAATTCTTCACCTTCACATAAGACATTTTGGACAATTTCATGCTCCCAACTTTTTTTTGGGATGACCCCTTCCTGTTCCAACATGACTGTACACCAGTGCACAAACCAAGGTCCATAAAGACATGGAAGAGAGAGTTTGGTGTGGAGGAACTTCACAGAGTCCTGACCTCAACCCCATAGAACACCTTTGGGATGAATTAGAGCGGAGACTGTGAGCCAGACCTTCTCATCCAACATCTGGCCTCACAAATGCACTTCTAGAGGAGTGGTCAAAAATTCCCATAAACACACTCCTAAACTTTGTGGAAAACCTTCCCAGAAGAGTTGAAGCTGTTATAGCTGCAAAGGGCGGGACAACTCCATATTACATTCATGTGCATGTAAAGGCAGACGTCCCAGTTTTGGAATGGCTCACAGTCTCAGAGTCTCCTGTCTAATTCATCGGCATTTCGTTGCTATGTACCTGTACTTTGCCATGACAATAAAGTTGTATCTATCTATCTATCTATCTATCTATCTATCTATCTAATGATGTCAAATCACAATTCAATTTCAAATCAATTTAAATCCTCATGAAAGTGCTTAAAGACTTAAACCAATCAGCCCGAGATTATATCTCTAATGCAGTCAAGAGACAACACATCAACTTCCTCCCTCATGAGAACTGTACTGATGTACTGATGCCACGCCTCTATCATAACTGATAAGGTACAGAGGCCACGCCTCCTTTACTGGGACTGACATGCACAGGATTCACACCTCGTTATTGAGGAGTTGACAGGTACAGAGGCCACGCCCACTTCATGAAAAATGAAGGTTTTCGCGGCGTGCATCTCTCATGAGGACTAATAGATACTAACGCCACACCTCTAAGACTAATAGGTACATATGCCACGCCTCCTTCATGTCGAGTGATAGGTATTGAGACCACGCCTCTTTAACGAGGATTTATAGACTTTTTTTTATTATTATTATTAATATCTTTACACGCCCAACTACTCATTTGTAATATGACATTGATGGAAATATCAACAAACTTGATTTACATGTTTGGTTGGTTTCCACTGTACAAAGGACGGGTGTGTAAAATTGTGCTCAAATCTATTTATATTCCTAATGAGAATCCAAACAGATCACCTTTCAGAGCAACACAAACACACGACGCCGGCGGCTACAAGATTCTCAATGTGTTGCCAGATTGGACACTTTCACCCAGTTAAACGACACTGGAATTGAAGCGACCTTAACTGGTCATTAGTAACATGTCATTAAATGTGTTTCCATTGTGGTTCTGTTAAACATAGCTTTCCTGATATTACCATAAACACAGCTGCATGCATGAGGCACAATTACTTGCGTTGAGTTGAAAATCAGGTAGGAAACCATGCACTTTTACACATAACATATGTTGGGGTTGGGTTGTTGTGGCAATCATTGACATAAAGTACAGCAAACTGCTCTCCAGGTTGTGCCTTTTATACCGAAATTGACCAAATCTGGAAGTAAAATGTGGTCTTGTTGCTCTGGTAGGAATTTCAGAGCTGCTACAAAGGTTTCTGTGAAAAATACAAACAATCAAAGAATTAAAAAAAAAGCAAAAACAGGACAGCTTTTAATAATTATTCTGCAGCTCTTCTTACAAATCAGATTTTATTCATCACGTTTTAAACACACAAATAGATCTGTGTGACTCATATGCACTTAATTACATAAGGTCAAGTCTGAGTGTGGTCCTGGAGTTTTGCAGTTATTATGTATAGAACAACAACAACAATAATCATCATCATCACATGAACATTAATTAATGAATTATTACATTATTAATTGAGTAATAATAATAATAATAATAATAATAATAATAATAATAATAAACTGATATTTTAAGATGATACTTAACAAAGGAAAATATCTAATTGTGTATCTGGTGAATTTTTCATTTAGATGATTAGTTAATATTTATAGAAATAGTCTCCTGTATCAGTATTTGATGCTTTCAGGTTTATTGTAACATGACGGTCTGTGTTATATTTTGGGGTATAAGGTATAACGAGTCTTTATTTCTGTTATAAGAGATACTAGGAATTAACTTGTTTTTTGGGGGGTTCCACAACAATAAAATAGATTACATTTATAGAAAACTCTGCTCCATAAGAGTCTTATTTGGATCTAATATTAAAAGGGTTATTTACATAGTTAATTGATTAATTATTTAACATCGACCAGGACGTTTTTAATGATGTGAAGTGAAGCTAGATTTTTTTTTAACGGGTTTAAATTGTAAATCTGGCAACCCTGTTTCCAAGGTTTGCTTGACGTTGTTAATTTAGCATCAGCTAACATTTGAGAGCTAAAGCATAGTCAACGTTAAATTTAAAGTAAATTCGTCAATATTACGAAAAATCTACATTTAATGCTATATCAGAAACTCAGAATGCAATCTTTAAGCACAGTTTTTTAAAACACGACTACCTGACACAGCAGGATAATCTTATGTATTGAACAGGACTAGATCTGCTAGCGAGTTGCTAACTGTAAATAAATAAATAAAAAATTACCTAGCCTAGCAATTACCTGCTAATTTATAATAAATGTTATAGTTAGCTTGCCAATTATCCAGTCTGCTAGCTCGCCTAGCTAGACAGACATTTAACGGATTTTTGTTTGTTTGTTTGTTGTACGCAAGATGTTTTCAACACTACCTTTTTTCTCAGCAAATGACTTAATATTAATGATATTAAACTGTTATCCATTTTTGAAAGACATGATCAATAAAAACTAATAATATTAATATAAAAAAATGGCAGATGACGAATTCCACGTAAAGCTAACCGGCTAAGCTAAGCTAATCTAAGCATCCATAAGGAAGAAGTGCAGCCAGTCGGCGGAGCTTCAGACGCTCGCACTAAGCTGATCAGCGAGACGTTGGCATTAGGTCCTGCTGTGAAGAAGCTTGGGGGCCATGTAAAAATGGCTAAAATTCATGTACAAGGAAACGGATTTCAGGCGAAAGATGGGAAAAGTCTGCGAGGCACGACGGAGAGTTTAGCCGGGGAGGAAGGCGACTCTTTGGGCTCCGAGTTGCAGCTGAACGGCGTCGCCGAGACACAAGCGGATAAATACGGCTTCATCGGCGGATCTCAGCGGAGCACCGTGGATCCGTGAGCTATTTAGTAGTTTGTTTATTTATTTATTTACTTATTTATTTATTTCTATTTTTTTCACGATAAAACCTTTATTTAATTTCGCGGGTTACACTTTAGAAGAGATGTAGACGTTCACACTGGAGTGTTATTGGAGTGGAGTGCAAAAGTTTGTGCCCCCCATCTCCTGTACAGGGTCAAAGTGTGTCTTACTTTAACTAAACAGGGTTTATTTAATTTTCTTTTAGAAACTTAAACACCTCAAATGTTAGTGAGGTGAGTTTAGATCAGCTTTTATTTATTTTTTATTATCATCCTTGCTGACATGCTTGAGAACCAAGGTACTAAATCTGTGTTATTTAGTTTACCTCTAGGGGTGTGTGAAGGTCAGATATTCATCTGTCCATCTGTCTGTTTATTCATTCATCCTTTTTATCAATTAGTCATTATCCTTGTCAGGGTCACAGAAGATCTGGAGTACATCACTTGAACACCAGACGTGAGGCGGTGATACACCCTTGTTGGATACCAGGGCATAACACACACACTTATATATATATATATATATATATATATATATATATATATATATATATATATATATATATATATATATATATATATATATATATATATCACGACTGGCTCCAATAAGTACCAGTCAAATCCACGTACTGGCTTGTGTCTGGGAGTTGGGATGAAACCAGAGAACTTGGATGCAAGAGGAACACATGAAATCGTACACCGAGAGGAGTAACCTGAGCTCAGGAGCTGTGAAGTTTGATGCCATTAATTATATTCCTATAACAGCAGACCTCCAAGTGTTTTACGTTGATCTTAAATCAGATGAAACAATACTGAGGAGTTCAGTGGAGATGTTTCTACACTGCAAAAAGTTTGAGAATTAAATGATCTTCACTAAAATCAGCTTAAAGAGTAGCACTGCAGTTACTGTAAATGTGACGGAAAATAAACATAAACAAATGAAATGTCTGCTTAAACCCAGATATCTAACATTACACATGTAACCGGTATTCAGTACGCCGGGTAATATTCACGGAAACTAGTTGTTATAGAAATAATCGTTGACTTGAGAACTTGCGCATGTGAAAACAAAGCTCCAGGACACACAGCCTCAAGCCGTCGTCTGTATAGGAGCATTGTCCGTGTCCACATGTGTTGAGCAGGTAAACAGGAAAAATCTTGCACACTCTGGTGGATGTGGTTAGCTGTGGGTAGCTGAGCTAGTCATGTATACAGCTTTGCATGGTCAGAATCATCTACAAATGGCTCATGCATTTGCTTTTTAATGGGGTACTATGGCTCATTGTTCTTTCAGGGCTTGTCGTGATGTCATGGTTAATATTGTAGGCTGGAAACTTCAGCTAGATAGATATAACTGTAGATAAGCAGTAAAAAGCCAGATGTGGAGATTTTATAGAGTAACGACCGTGATATTTTTTAGCTTTCTAAGTCTGTCAGCGTCTATAAATTACTGATCATGAACAGCGCTGTGGTTGTGTGGGTGCAGGTTTATGAGTCATTTGGATGTTGGTATTCGTTTCTCTATAAAGTTTATCATTCTCTATAAAGCTTAGCCACTAATCTGTAATCTGCATCATCAGACAATGATTTATCAGGAAAAATTTTACTGGGGCACTGCAACATTTTACACAGGCTCATGCCCCAGTAAAAATGGTCTTGCGATGCCCCTGACGCAGGCAGTGAAATAATGGTGCGTCTCTACTATAAGTAGGACATTAACTTCTAGGAGGCCATGTGACCTAAATCATGTACCGCTTCATGATGACTGATAAAGATTCTAAAACAAAAATATGTTGTGGAAGTTATTTTTACACCTGTTTGTTTTTTTTTTGTTTTTGTTTTTAATCCACGTTACGCTTGGCCAGTTTCTACCCATCAACCAACTTCCCCTATAACATGACAGCTACCAACTGGGGCAGGTGACTAATGTATACTTCCTCTGAGGGTTAGGTTGGGTTTAACTTAAATGTCATTGTCAGAATGTGAGTATGCAGATTATAAAATGAAGATGGAATCAAAATATTTGTGCAAATGGTAAAGAAGTTAAATAAAATAAATAAGGTTATGGTGCAAGAATATAGGAAAGCAGTGTAATGGTGGACTGTATGATACAGTGATTACTATAAATGCAGATGTGCAAGCCTTGTAAAAATAATTGTAGTAATTACATAGGATTACAGTAAAGTGCGAGTTGTTTGTGGTCGCCACAGCGGATCATTCGGGCCGCATGTTTTGTTTTGAGATAGATTTTACGCCGGATGCCCTTCCTGACGCAACCCTCCCATTTAATCTGGGCTTGGGACCGGCACTGAGAGTTAACTCTTCAGTGTCTGGGTTAGCCCCCTGGCTGGGAATCAAACCCGGGCCATGGCAACGAGAGCCCGGGAGCCTGCCGCTGGACCACCAGGAGGGCTATTGCAGTAATTTGAGTAATTGCAGTAATGTACAGTTCAGTATAGTCTGGTGTCTGTTAACTCCTAGAGTTCAGCATTAGTACAGCTGAAAGGGAAAAAAGCCCTTCATTAGTCTTTTTGTTTGACATTGCATACTTCTGTAGCTTTTTCCTGATGGGAGACATACAAACAGTCCAGGGTGGGGATGGGATGTGTCGTTAATTAGACCCTTCGCTCTCTTGTGTATTCTGGTCACACACACTGTGCAGTCGCTGTATCATACTGTGACCATGAGGCAACAGCATGACAGGACAGCAGAACGCACTCAGAGGCTGTCCACCCTCTTCTGCATACATGAGCTCACAGACATCCACGATTGGCTAGAGGCACTGTGATTGACAGGAGAGAGAGAGAGAGTATTCCTCTCCCTTCTGGACAGCATGGTCAGTTTTGCTCCCTTGGCTCTTGTCTGTGGAGAGTTATGGGATCTTCAGGGATTAGATTTGTGATTTCTGGGAGAACATTTTTCCTGTTGCGACATAAAATACTTTTAGGACAAATAAAATGTTTCATTGCTTAGAAAAGACTACTACTTAAGACTGAAAGTTGGCTGCAATTTTATTGGAATTGGTGTTCAAGTAGAACATTTACTCTTATGACGTTTGCCAGATGGCCTTATCCAGACCAAATGACTTTTATCTCATTTACACAAGTGAGAATTTGAGGGTTAAGAGCCTTTGGTACCTGAAGGGTGCAACAGTATCTGCTTGGTGGTGGTGGTAGGATTTGAACTCATGACCTTCTGATCCATAGTCCAGCATCGGTCTTGTTTTGACGCATGTTTTTGACTTTCTCATTGTGTGTGATGTACACCGATCAGGCATAACATTATGAACACTGACAGGTGAAGTGAATAAGACTGATGATCTCCTCATCATGGCACCTGTTAGTGGGTGGGATATATTAGGCAGCAAGTGAACATTTTGTCCTCAAAGTTGATGTGTTAGAAACAGGAAAAATGGGCAAGCGTAAGGATTTGAGCGAGTTTGATGAAGGGCCAAATTGTGATGGCTAGACCACTGGATCAGAGCATCTCCAAAACTGCAGCTCTTTTGGGGTGTTCCCGGTCTGCAGTGGTCAGTATCTATCAAAAGAGGTCCAAGGAAGGAACAGTGGTGGACCAGTGACCAAGGCTCATTGATGCATGTGGGGAGTGAAGGCTGGCCCATGCGGTCCGATCCAACAGAAGAGCTGCTGTTGCTCAAATTGCTGAAGAAGTTAATGCTGGTTCGTGATCATAATGTTATGCCTGTTTGGTGTATTTTGAACTGCGCTAATGAACATGCTTAGAATTATGGTTAATTATGAAACCTATTATGAATATTGTTCTTAAGGCTGCTTTTGAGAAGCTGAATTCAGATACTCCTTCAGAAACTCCAAGCATGTGAGTGCTGCTTGAAACAGGTCTCAATGATGTACAGAGTTTCAGTGTGTTGGTTGAGTTTCGTCTGCATTGTTACAGGGTGTCATTTGTGTTATTTGTATAGAGTTTGGAGCTGCTCCACTGCTGGAGCTGGAAGTACGATACTGATTCGGATTTATAATGGACACCCTGTATCGTTAACGGTCAGATGCGATTCAGTGAATTTGTGAATTAGCCCTTGATTCTTCAGCCTTCTGCCGTTTCCATGCGGAAACCAGACGTTAGAGACGATCTTCTATTTGCTGTTATGACTGAAGTGGGTTTCCAAACAGCGCAGCTTTGTTGTTACCAGCAAGGCTTGGACTTTACAGGATTCAATTCAATTTAAAATTTGGAGGTAATTAAAGGCTTATAAGGCGAGTGTGTTCACTATGAATGGACTGTTATGTGTCCTGCACAATTCCACGTTTGTATCCGATCTCTTTCTCACGAAGAGAGGCTCAAGTAAGAGGTCAGCAGAGCAGCTGTCGAGTTTCTGGTGTATTCCAGGATGTCTCGCGCTATTCAGCTTGTACAGTATTGTCACCATGGATGCGGAGATAAGTGTTCGACTCTTCAATATAAGACGACTCTTAGATATGTGCCGGGTTTGTGCTTCTAGTCTCAAAACTCAGTATATTCTTCTACAAGTTAAGGTTGAAAAACATGGTGAATAGAACTGTTTTTCAGACTGAGGAATTGTTTTATATTCATTGTATGGCCACAAGTTTGTAGACAGCTGACTAGTCACACTCGTGTGCTTGTTGAACATCCCATTCCAGCTGTGCTGTTATTATACACTCCATTCTCTAAGGCTTTCCTCTAGATGTTGGATCGTGGTTGTGGGGAATTTGTGATCGAGTGTTAGTGAGATCAGACACTGATGTTGGGTGAGGAGGTTGTGGGTGCAGTCTGTTGTCCAGTTCATGTTTTCACTGGGGTTGAGATCAGGACACTCATTAATCTTCATGGACCTTGCTTTGTACACGGGGACATCATCATGCTGGAACAGGTTTGGGCTTCTTGGATCCAGTGAAGGGAAATTATAACGTTACAGCACACAAAGACTTTCTATACAACAGGGTGTGGAAGAACCACATGGTATGATGGTCAGGGGTGCACATACTTTTGGCTATATCGTCTATATTTCTATTAAGTAGTAGATATTTCAATAAAATTGAAAATCCATTGACCTTTTGGAGTCTGATTTGATGGATTTTCTCTCCAAAAGTTTCAGCTTTAGCTCTTGGGACGTCCAGTTTAAGTGGAGGCGGATCCTGAGAGATAGAAAGCAGAATGTTTTGTTTGTCTTTCCCGCAGTCTTTGACTCATCATGGAAACAATGTGCCGATACAAACCCAATGACATTTTACTATGAATGGTGAAAAACTGAGGGCGTGACGCAGACAGTTCGGTCAAAGAGCGGCATTTATCAGATCAGTGACCATATTCCTTACTTTCCCTAAACCCTTTTGTGGTGATGTACAATATTATTACGGTATTATACTGAGTGAACAGAGCTAACGAAAGTCCCGCTGTTTCTTTTCCGAGATGTCACCAAATGGTATCGTAATCCATTCGAAATATTTTTAAACACATTTACGAGCGTAAGCAGCTGATTTAATGTTAGTCTTTTCTGAGAATAAAAGGGACCAGGCCTAGGTGTGCAGTAAGTTGGTTAACTATCACTCATTGTAGATCACAAGGTTCGGCAACCACAAGAGCTCTCCTGAGGTTTAGTCACATGTCTGTAGGTTAGATTTGAATGTTATTGTCAGGAATATTAGGCCCTTGTGGGACTCCACGTGCACTTCCTAGTTAGTCTAATGCCTCGATCATGCCGAAAGAGGATGTTGAAAGGTTTGTGCTGACTTTTTAATCCGGTGCCTGGCACACTTGTGAAGAAGTGTTAAAGTGTAACCCTGCAAAATCTAAACAAATTCAATTCAAATGGAGTGAAAGGTTTAAGACAAGAACAACGCCATGTTTTCAACCACAAACTAGTCAGCTGAAGGGAAGAGAAAAATGTTCAGAGATTCACTTTTTAAAAAAAAAAAAAGAAATCAAAATATTTGTAATTCAAATAGATTCACAAATACTGATTTAATAAAAAAAATACACCGATCAGGCATAACATTATGAGCAGTGAGAGGTGAAGTGAGTAACACTGATTATTTCCTCATCATGGCACCTGTTAGTGGGTGGGATATATTAGGCAGCAAGTGAACATTTTGTCCTCAAAGTTGATGTGTTCGAAGCAAATGGGCAAGCGTAAGGATTTGAGTGAATTTGACGAAGGGCCACATTATGATGGCTAGACCACTGGATCAGAGCATCTCCAAAACTGCAGCTCTTGTGGGGTGTTCCCGGTCTGCAGTGGTCAGTGTCTATCAAAAGTGGTCCAAGGAAGGAACAGTGGTGAACCGGCGACAGGGTCATGGGTGGCCAAGGCTCATTGATGCACGTGGGGAGCGAAGGCTGGCCCGTGTGGTCCGATCCAACAGACGAGCTACTGTTGCTCAAACTGCTGAAGAAGTTAATGCTGGTTCTGACAGAAAGGTGTCGGAATACACAGTGCATGACGGGTCAGGGCTGTTTTGTCAGCAAAATGGGGACCAACACAATATTAGGCAGGTGGTCATAATCTTATGCCTGGTCGGTGTATGTTTATTTACTCAAATATTCAATCAGCATAATTTATGTTGCTTGTTCCAGTGATCACATACAACCAGACACACTCAGTTTGAATCACCGGTTCTACATCGGCTTTTGTAATTCCTCTCTGCAATACCTCACGTTTCCACAAGAGGAATTTACTCTTAAAATAATGCACATTATCTACAGGCAATCACATAGTTATAAAATCTCGAAGAATTATTAAACGTGTGAAACAAAAACCTTTAGAATTTCAGTAAACACAGACATCTGGAGCTAATAGATTTCCGTGCTGTGGTGTTTCTCAAGTGTTCAGTGCGTCTTTATTTTTCTGCTTCCATACAGCAGCATTTTTTCTCACTGAAGTGTTTTGTATTTTAACCTTTTCTTCTTTCCTCCCTTTCTCTTTTTTCCTCTTTCATGTTTTCTTTGTTTGACTCCTCTTTTCTTTCCTTAATCATTTCTCCTCCTTCCATTCTCATCACAGTATTGTCTTCCTCTTCTTCCTCATCCTGCCTTTTCATCCTCTCTTCCTTCCGGATCTGTAGAAATGATTAGATGTAAACTGCTCGTACCAGAAAGCATCAGTTTCTCTTCTGTCAGCCCGTGGTTGGTTTTGACGTGTTCAGTTAAGTTCCAGGAAGTACACTGAGGAGGAAGGAGAACAAGGGGAAAGTTTTTTTTCCACGGCTCAGGGCTTCCTGTTTGCCCCGAGTGTGTATTTCCTGTGTGGGGCCACAGTGATGCTCCTCTTGTGCTGTAAGCGGTCTGTGATTTTTTTTTTGTTGTTGTTGTGGTGGTTGTTGTTTTTTGTATTATCAGCCACACAGCTCCACTGTCCTGTAATCTGATAGGCTCATAATCCAGCTCTGTTAATTCCCGCTCACAGAGTGTGTAGAGCAGGACAACGCCTGTTACATGACCACTGTCTCTGATCACAGATTCAGGCTTCCCTCCTCTTAATCTCTCTCTCTCTCTCTCTCTCTCTCTCTCTCTCTCTCTCTCTCTCTCTCTCTCTCTCAGTATGTTTAGTGTTTTCTTTGTGCCTCAGACACAAGTATGAGTGAGTGAATGTCAGTAAATGAGTTAGTGTGAGTATGTGTGATGAGAGATTTTGTGTGTGTGTGTGGGGGGGGGGTCTGTGTGTTTCTTAGCCATAATCTTCAGGACTCTTGTATCCGTCTTCCTTCATCACAGAAAATGGAGCTATGTGAAGAACAGCAGTAGTACAGATGTATGTTTTTGAGAAAAGGGATGATACCAGGTTGACTTGGTGCGAACGAGGTGTGAGAATACATGAGGTGAGATTTAGAAAGAAAATTAGCATTGAAGATGGGAAAATGGTTCGTACAAAACTCCATCAGCAGCCTGAGTTCTCGAATTGCCGATCGTGTTGAGATGCACTGGAGTCGCAGTGTTATACACAACCCTATGATGTCCCATGATGATGAGGATGATGATGCAGTTCTTTCCATGCTCTCCCACTCACACAGCTCCTGATGTGATTAGTCACAGCTCCACACTGAGGGTGTGTATAATAAAGACTGCTTTTCATTATAAGAAGCTATGGGATATCTCCCTGTCTTTCTCTCACACACACACACACTTGGCCGAGGGGGATAGAGTGTTATTGAGAAACATGACCTTTCCTGACCTGACAGTGGGAATAAGCTGATATTAAAGTGGATGGTTATGCCTGTGTGAATAAATAACACACTTTTGAGTCGAAATAGAAGTTCTCCTTTCCCCATATTTTCAGGGAATTAACAAAATTGAAGGATTGTCTCCTGTGGATTGTCTAACATATTAATCAGACTGATGCTAGTCAAGCATGTACATTTTCATAAGATGCGATGTGTGTCTAGAAGGACTGACTTTCAACTCACAAGATGACTGCTGGACGTATCTTAATGTTGTTTGGAGCGGTGATTAGTAGCAGTGTGACACTGTGTCCACAACTCACTAAACAAACTAGTGTTGCGTCTCAAATCACATCCTTACGCACTATTCCAGACCATTATTAAGTATATTACTAAAGTTAGCATTGGACTTCATCTCATCATGGTGGGGAAAAAAAACCTCTCATCACCTTCACCTCTGTTTTGAGTGACAGAGTTTTGGATTAGAGAGACAGCTCATGACAACAGTGACGATAACGGCAGAAAATAAAAAAAAACAACAACATATAAACCAGCCTTTAGTCTTAAGAAGTAGTCGAAAGTAGCAGCTGACTTTCTGCAATGTTTTTGGATACCGTATGATGTGATGTGATGTAAATGCCGTATCATGAAAACACGTGCATATAAGAGATGATTAACGGGTTTATTACGTCCCCCACAGAGCCGAGGACGTCCCTCCTGAGGTGCTGAGACAGAGAGAGGCTAAGTGGCTGGACATGCTCAACAGCTGGGATAAGTGGATGAGCAAGAAGCACAAGAAGGTAAGCTCTCACATCGTGACAGTAGTTCATTGTTTGTGATTGTGTTTGTTTTAGCTAGAGAAAAGAATCTTCATCCTCAGCTGCGGAGTTGTGTGTCAGGATTGGATTTTGAATAAAATGCAACATAAATATCTGATTAAAATAATTCTGCACTGGGGCACAGTGGCTTGGTGGTTAGCACGTTTGCCTCACACCTCCAGGGTTGGGGGTTCGATTCCCGCCCCCGCCATGTGTGTTTGGAGTTTGCATGTTCTCCGGGTACTCCGGTTTCCTCCCCCGGTGACATGCATGGTAGGTTGATTGGCTTCTCTAAATTGTCCGTAGTGTGTGATTGCGTGAGTGAATGAGAGTGTGTGTGGGTCCTGTGATGGGTTGGCACTCCCTCCAGGGTGTATCCTGCCTTGATGCCCTATGACGCCTGAGATAGGCACAGGCTCCCCGTGACCCGAGTACAGATCGGATAAGCGGTAGACAATGAATGAATGAATGAATGCTTTATCATACAAAGCATCAGATTCATCACCACTGGGGTGTGACACACGTCTTAGACGGGGCTGCCAATCAAGCATGCACATTAGAATATTAGGCCACGCCCACCCACACCCTCAGTTTGCAGTTTTCTCTCATTTTATCTCATTTTATTGTATTTTTATTGTATATAAAAAAAATAATAATAATGGTTTTACACTTTATGTATGCAGACAAACACACATACACACACCTGATTCAGCTCTATAAACACTGATGACTTATTGTATTATTAATAACACTAAACACAAATGTACCGGTTTATACACGTCTGTGTCACAATAATAGGTTTTGTCATGGTGTACACAGATTAGGCATAACATTATGAGCACCTGTCTGATATTGTTTTGGTTCCCCTTTTGCTGCCAAAACACAACAAACTGTGATGCACTGTGTATTCTGACACCTTTCTATCAGAACCAGCATTAACTTCTTCAGCAATTTGAGCAACAGTAGCTCTTCTGTTGGATCGGATCACACGGGCCAGCCTTCGCTCCCCACGTGCATCAATGAGCCTTGGTCGCCCATGACCCTGTCACCGGTTCACCACTGTTCCTTCCTTGGACCACTTTTGATAGATACTGACCACTGCAGACCGGGAACACCCCACAAGAGCTGCAGTTTTGGAGATGTTCTGATCCAGTGGTCTAGCCATCACAATTTGGCCCTTCGTCAAACTCGTTCAAATCCTTGTCCATTTTTCCTGCTTCTAACACATCAACTTTGAGGACAAAATGTTCACTTGCTGCCTAATATATCCCACCCACTAACAGGTGCCATGATGAGATCATCAGTGTTATTCACTTCACCTGTCAGTGCTCATAATGTTATGGCTGATCGGTGTGCAACATGTTATAATGTGATTGTGTTATAAACTTTGTCCATGTTTAAAGATAAACAAGCTGCATTATTTTGAACACGACACCATTGCACCTTCAGGGTTTAATTAAACTTTAATTATTAAACTAAATAAATAAGAAGTCAGTGAATAGCTGTGTTATCTGCAGCAGTCATAATGACACTGGAATGTAAGACTCTTAGATTAATATACTAGAAGATATTGCTATAGCGATAGCATGATGTGTGGAATGATTAAAAACCTGACTTTGTCACAACTCTGCCTGCGTGTCCGTGTGTAGGTAAAGCTACGGTGTCAGAAAGGCATTCCTCCATCATTGAGGGGTCGTGCCTGGCTCTATCTGTCTGGAGGAAAGGTGAAAAGAGAGCAGAATCTGGGCAAGTTCCAGGTAAAGAGTGATCACACACTGACTAAATCTCTTAAACATCCAAACTGCTTGGAGTCATTTTACTCAGTAACACAGAACAAGCTGATTCTTCATACATCAGCACATAGTGTTTGTAGAAAAGCTGTGGAAAAAAATTGTGTGTGTGTGTTAGGAATTGGACAGTGAATGTGGAGACCCAAAATGGGTGGATGTGATCGAGAAAGATCTCCATCGTCAGTTTCCCTTTCACGAGATGTTCGCTGCACGAGGAGGACACGGGTCAGAACCAATGCTTAATGACTGTGTGTGTGTGTGTGTGTGTGTGTGTGTGTGTGTGTGTGGGACTATGTTTAGGTTTATGTGGTTTATGTGCGCATGTTGTGTATTTGTTCACTACACGAGGAGGCCACAAAGTAGAACCAACCCTTAATGACTGTGTGTGTGTGTGTGTGTGTATGTCTATGTCTGTGTGTGTTGACTATGTTTAGGTTTATGTGTGCATGCTGTGTATTTGTTCACTACACAAGGAGGCCACAAAGCAGAACAAACCCTTAATGACTCTCTGTGTGTGTGTGTGTGTGTGTGTGTGTGTGTCTGTTTGTTTGCATGCAGGCAGCAGGATCTGTTCCGAGTGTTGAAGGCTTACACACTTTACCGGCCGGAGGAGGGTTACTGCCAGGCTCAGGCTCCCATTGCTGCTGTGCTTCTAATGCATATGCCTGCTGAGGTTGGTGTGTGTATGTGTGTGTGTGTATCCTTGTATTATACTCCATATAGTTAAGCCATTTAGGATTTACACAACATCTAGACCTTTGAGGTCTGCACCATTTAGCTCTGAGCAACTATTTCTCCTTTTGTCTATTTGGTTTTTTTAGGATGCATTTTGGAGTCTGGTGCAAATCTGTGAGAAATATCTGCCTGGCTACTACAGTGCAGGCCTGGTGAGAACACACACACACACACACACACACATGAGCACAAAAGGTGAAATGACTGGTCTCTGAGCGTAAAGTTCAAACCCCTTAAGAGGATCAGCAGATTTGAGCTGTTTATTACCAGAGCTTTGACTCCGCATAACTGACTGATTGTAAACGAGCACGTCTCGAAGAGAGCACAAAGAGCATTTCTTCACAGTCCAGGCTGGTCAAACATCAACCCAACAGAGCTTTTTGAACACTCTTTATTAACAAGCATGTGCTAACCTTCTGCCCCAGCTGCCTGTTAGCTCCCGTGACATGAGATTACCATAATGATTAACTAATAATAATAAACCCCTTTTTTATGGTCTAATTGCCTGTAGTGTGAATACTCTGCAATACAATGTGAAAAAAATCATTCAGCACATATATTAAATGCATTTATAACTGACCAAAACACCGTGATCCATTATTGTGAGCCGGTTGTTCTCTGCTTATGTGGTGCTGTTACACTCTGTGTGTGTGTGTGTGTGTGTGTGTGTGTGTGTAGGAGGCAATCCAGCTTGACGGAGAGATCCTGTTCTCTTTACTGAAGCGCGTGTCTCCTACGGCTCATCGGCACCTGAAGAAGCACAAGATCGACCCTGTGCTCTACATGACCGAGTGGTTCATGTGCGCCTTCTCTCGCACGCTGCCGTGGTCGTCAGTGCTGCGCGTCTGGGACATTTTCTTCTGCGAAGGTTCGTTTCTCACCCACATACCTTCGGCATGTTTCACATGTGCACACACCCAGTTTACTTCACAGACAATCAACAACTCTGTGACCCTCATGAAAAATATACTTCAGATACAGAGTTTCCTGCTGATGACACATCGCGTTACTGATTTCCTGAAAAACAACATACTGTGAAAAGTGAAAGTGTGTGATATGTGATCTTTGTTGCATGCAGTCACTATATCACTTATTTCTGTGTCTGTGGTGTGGCTAAAATTCTCAAGTTCACTTTTTAAAATGTTCTATTAAACTTAACCGATTTAGGATTTCACAACTTATTTCCAGCTGATAGTTTGTGTATCTGTGTTTGTTTAGGAGTCAAAGTCATTTTCCGTGTGGGCCTGGTGCTTCTGAAGTGCATGCTGGGATCTCAAGAGAAGCTAAAGGCGTGTCAGGGTCAGTACGAGACGATGGAGAGGCTACGCGCCATACAGCCGCGTTACATGCAGGAGGGCTTTCTTATTAAAGAGGTACAACACACACACACACACAGTACTGAAATCCACTCTTGCATTATATTTTCTCAAGAGGATCTGAAACCATCACATTTTACTTTCACATTCCAACACACTTTTTGTCACTCTCAGTCTGAACTGTGAACAGATGTGTTAACGTTATCAGCTAATCACATTTTTCTAAAGCTACTTTAGAGCCTTTATGGTTTCCTTTCACATGCAGGCAGGTCATGACCTCTTTATCCTGGCTCCGAAAGGGAACAGGTAACCCCACAGTTCCATCTAGTGGGCAATGTGTGCATTACTGCCCGCCTGATGCCAACTTATGATACGCTTTCCAAAAGCCATGTTTCCGAACAGTTATTTCATTCGTCTTGTATCTGCATTGGCTCATTTGATACTAAGTCATTTATAATCCGTTGTCGTTTTGCCAGACGGATCTCCGTTTGCTGTATCGTGTGTATTATGCAAATCAGGTCATAAACCACACAACCAGCCTCCTGTGGTGTTCTTTGTTTCCAGCTGATCTATGCAAACGATGGCTGAGGTGTTCAATAACACAGTTCTGCTCTGCTTTGGAGTTTCAGTTCTGCAGCGTGGCTTAGTTTTATTCACACTAGCTGAAGACCTGAAGATATCTATGACCTGAATTGGTTTAAGATCTAAAGTTTAAGTTTCTTCTAAAATACCTTTTGGGTGCATTTAATTTATTTCACTTCACTTTTATTTGTTCTTCACAGAGGCCACACCCACACCTTTTTTTACACTGACAGATGTAGATTCCAGACCTCATCAACATCATATACACCAGGAATAACATTATGAGCACAGGTGACACAGGTGATATGACAGGTTGAAGTGATGACACTGATGATCTCCTCATCATGGCACCTGTTAGTGGGTGGGATATATTAGGCAGCAAGTGAACATTTTGTCCTCAGAGTTGATGTGTTAGAAGCTGGAAAAATGGGCAAGCGTAAGGATTTGAGCGAGTTTGATGAAGGGCCAAATTGTGATGTCTAGACAACTGGATCAGAGCTTCTCCAAAACTGCAGCTCTTGTGGGGTGTTCCCGGTCTGCTGTGGTCAGTATTTATCAAAGTGGTCCAAGGAAGGAACAGTGGTGACCCGGTGACAGGGTCATGGGCGGCCAAGGCTCATTGATGCACGTGGGGAGCGAAGGCTGACCCGTGTGATCCGATCCAACAGACGAGCTACTGTTGCACGAATTGCTGAAGTTAATGCTGGTTCTGATAGAAAGGTGTCAGTATACACAGTGCACGACGGGTCAGGGCTGTTTTGTCAGCAAAAGGGGGACCAACAATATTA
>JAUCMX010000015.1:20357984-20422984 GCA_033459395.1 Hemibagrus guttatus | reverse complement strand
CAGTTGCCTTGCACATACACCGATCAGGCATAACATTATGACCACTGAGAGGTGAAGTGAATAACTCTGATGATCTCCTCATCATGGCACCTGTTAGTGGGTGGGATATATTAGGCAGCAAGTGAACATTTTGTCCTCAAAGTTGATGTGTTAGAAGCAGGAAAAATGGGAAAGCGTAAGGATTTCGGCGAGTTTGACGAAGGGCAAAATTGTGATGCTAGACCACTGGATCAGAACATCTACAAAACTGCAGCTCTTGTGGGGTGTTCCCGGTCTGCAGTGGTCAGTATCTATCAAAAGTGGTCCAAGGAAGGAACAGTGGTGAACCGGCGACAGGGTCATGGGTGGACAAGCCTCACTGATGCATGTGGGGAGTGAAGGCTGGCCCGTGTGATCCGATCCAACAGACGAGCTACTGTTGCTCAAATTGCTGAAGAAGTCAATGCTGGTTCTGATAGAAAGGTGTCAGAATACACAGTGCATGACGGGTCAGGGCTGTTTTGTCAGCAAAAGAGGGACCAATAGAATATTAGGCAGGTGGTCATAATGTTATGCCTGATCGGTGTATATGTTGGCATCCCCTCTACCCTGTACATCACTGGAGCAGGACCAGATATTCTGAGAGTGTATAAGACACTAACTGAAGGCTAGAGGATGATGAATACACTCTGCCGGTACAAGGATGAGATATAGTCACTAACCGTACACTAACAGTGAGCCTGTAATAAAGAGCCCGTAAGTTTATCATTACTTCTATTCACATCCTGAAATTGTGCCGTTTTATTTCATTTTGCTCAGAGCCGATGCACGCCAAGCTTCTGCGTCGTTACGGAATCAGGAAGGAAAGAAAGAGAGATTGAGTGAGGGATGGCAGAGGTGAAAGAGTGTTCTGTGTGGATCGTCCTCCCCCGGACACCTGGTCCTCTCACACTCTTTAGGCTCCATGTCAAGATTTGCATCTGAACGGTGCTGGCTTTCTCCACTCTCCCTGTCTCTCTCTTTGTCTGCTATCTCACTCCTTTCCCAGCATTTCACTGCATCCTTCAGCGGATGTCTCACACACACACACACACTGCTAATTTTTATGTGCATGCAGCCAGCAGCATGCTAATAGTCCCAAGACCTCATACAAACTGTCATTATTGATACTTCAGAGTCATAACATACATATAATGTAATATTTGATATCATTATAATTAATGCTTCAAACAAAATATGTACTTGATGTATAGCATAACAGCTGTGTAACATGGATGAAGGAATAAAGGACGTGTTATCAAATATGTCATATATACAGACAGATGGAGGAAGAGAAAGAGAGGGATAGATGGATTTAGAGCTTGGGTTCATTTTTATTATTTATTATATTTATTTTGACGCTATAGTGTATTCGATCTTCATTATTTCACTCCAGTATCACATTCATGTAGGAGGCGTGGCTTAAAGTGTTAATATAAAATACCATATTAGGGCTAATTTGGATGATAAACATCTAGATTTTTAAAATACATCCTTCATTATGGATAAATGGGAACAGTGTGTATGTCTGTTCTTTTAATCCATGGAGGTAATATGTTCTGCATATGTAATGTTCGTATATTGGTTCAATCTTCAGGTATTCTTTATCCGAGTTTTTTTCTTCTGTTCCATCTCGAAGGAAGCCGTGCAGCTGCCTCTTCTGATTAATCAGTTTAATCACAATAGATTATATTTATCGCCCGGTTCACTTTTAGAGAAGGAAAAGGAAATCCACCACCGAGATGATTCACTTGTTTTCGCTTCTGCTGAATCAGCAGTGTGTCATCCATCTGGAGAGACAAAAAATACTTGAAGATAAACTTCTATGCTTCACCTCCCAGCTGCAAGCCCTCGGTTCAATCCCGAGCTCAGGATACCATCTGTGCCGAGGTTCTCCTTGTGTGTGAACATGTGGGATAAGTTCTCCCACCTTATACTCCTGGAGTTGGTTCCAGATCCAGCATGACCCTGACCAGGATAAAGATGTTTATTGAATATGAATGAACAGCAGTGATTATTACATAATTACACATTTCACAGTTTCTATTATTATCTGTGAATCATCCAATTTATGGGGCAGAGTTATATGGGCCTAGTGAGTGGAGTAATGAAGTCAGAGCAAGAAAACAAACTTGGCTGCATTTGGTGTACAGTGTGTCTGTTTCATGTCTTTATGACGTGTGTGACCGCACTGCCTCCTCTTTCTTATAACATATGGACTGGCACAGTAAACTCTCTCACACACACAGCTCTGTTATGGCTCTGTGGTTTAATTTTGATGGTCACCGTACGGAGAACTGGCGAGATCTTTAAACCACGAAGAGGAAGCTTGGTGGATATTTATTAGCCCGTAATGCCCCCACCTCCTGCTGTAGGTGTAGCGGATGTGCATCCTCACAATGCCGCACTGACACCTTTCTGCTCTTTGAATAGAGTTCTCTCCTTTCTTTTTCCTCCTTCTGCTGTCGTTCAGCCAGCACCACTCACTTCCTGTCCCTTTCTGGGCAGGTTTTACGAGATCAGCCCCAACCATATTACGCATACTGGCTACTTCCTACTTCCTGTTTTCACGTAATTACCTGCCATATGTGGTGAGTGAGATATGGAAATGTCTTTTAATGAAAAACTGAAGAAAAATAAGAAAACGGGAACACACAGGTACACAGGGAGAACATGTGAAACTCCTCAGGGACAGTTACTTGAGCTCCGGGTCCTAAAGCTGTGAGTCAACACCACTACCCACTGCACCACAATGCTGACTGCTATAACAGAATTTCCTTCGTAATTAATGAAAATTAATACAAACAGATCCTCAAAGTCCCAAAAATTTGTCCGGTGTCACCAATTTGATCGGTGATGGGTTGTGTTTGTGTCTGCTTCCTCTCAAAGTAACCTCTGGCTTACTCACTGGGGACAAATTAAACAATTTATCAGTTATTTATATATATATATATATATATATATATATATATATATATATATATATGTATGTGTATGTGTATATATATATACAGGTGCATCTCAATAAATTAGAATTTCTAATTAAATAAATTCAATGCACACAGACTGAAGTAGTTTAAGTCTTTGGTTCCTTTAATTGTGATGATTTTAGCTCACATTTAACAAAAACCCACCAATTCACTCTCTCAACAAATTAGAATACTTCATAAGATAAATTTTTTTATTTTTCCAATAAAAAAATATTTTTAGTGTATAATATTGTTGGCCTTCTGGAAAGTATGTTCATTTACTGTACATGTACTCAATACTTGGTAGGGGCTCCTTTTGCTTTAATTACTGCCTCAATTGGGCGTGGCATGGAGGTGATCAGTTTGTGGCACTGCTGAGGTGGTATGGAAGCCCAGGTTTCTTTGACAGTGGCCTTCAGCTCATCTGCATTTTTTGGTCTCTTGTTTCTCATTTTCCTCTTGACAATACCCCATATTGACTGGTTCGTGGCAATCCCAAAGCTTTAGAAATGGCTTTATGACCTTTTCCACACTGATAGATCGGTAGGTTTGTGATCTCAAACTGAAGTGAACTTGGGTTCTGCAGCAGGACAATGATCCAAAACACACCAGCAAGTCCACCTCTGAATGGCTGAAGAAAAACAAAATGAAGACTTTGGAGTGGCCTAGTCAAAGTCCTGACCTCAATCCCATTGAGATGCTGTGGCATGACCTTAAAAAGGTGGTTCATGCTCCAAAACCCTCCAATGTGGCTGAATTACAACAATTCTGCAAAGATGAGTGGGCCAAAATTCCTCCACAGCGCTGTAACAGACTCATTGCAAGTTATGGAAAACACTTGATTGCAGTTGTTGCTGCTAAGGGTGGACCAACCAGTTATTAGGCTTAGGGGGCAAATACTTTTTCACACAGGGCCATGTAGTTTTGGATTTTGTTTTCCCTTAATAATAAAACCCTTCATTTAAAAACTGCATGATGTGTTTATTTGTGTTATCTTTGACTAATATTTAAATGTGTTTGATTATCTGAAACATTAAAGTGTGACAAACATGCAAAAAAATAAGAAATCAGGAAGGGGGCCAAGACTTTTTCACACCACTGTATATAACAAAGCAACATATGCTAACATTTCTGCCATAGCTTAAGCGGCTTTACAGAAGTATATATATATATATATATATATATATATATGCACAAAACTTTTTCACACCACTGTAGATTCCAGTAATTGACGTACATCTGAGTTGCTCTAACCCTTAACCCCTGCTCAGACTCTCTAGTCCTCCAGACGGCACATCCTTTAGTGACCCACAAAGCCCCAAATTATGGAATGTCATCTCCCAGGATCTTCCTGATTGCACTTCCTTCTCACATTTTATAAGTGCCACTTAAAAAGTACTTTCTCTCGCATGCAACATTGTGTGTGTGTGTGTGTGTGTGTGTGTGTGTGTGTGTGTGTGTGAACACAGCAACCTTGAGGCTTAGACATTATATAAAGGTCAGTCAGTATGTAATAAAAATGTAACAACATTATTATTAGTAGTAGTAGTAGTAATAGTAGTAGTATTAATGATAAGTGTTCTAACGACCCAATACAACAAGCACATGCTATAGGAGCTTTAGATTTATTAAGACAGCACCTTGTAACAAGTTTGGAAATGTTGAACCCCTGAAACCCTGCAGATAATCTGCACTTGCTGCCCTTCACATCACCCTTTCAACAGTTTTACAGCTTGATGATTTACATCTTCAATTTTCTGGTATAACTTATTACAACACTTCTTCCAGCCCTCACCGTTCAGCCGTAATTCGATCCGTCTTCGCCATTTTCTGATCCATCTTTGCCATTGCCATTCTGACTGGGTATAAGAACACATGATGTTATAGATGTTTGGAGCATCTGAGGGATTAACACTCCACTAATCAGCTTTTTTTTATTATTATTATTATTATTATTATTCAGTTCATAATCCCCTGTCTGCTGTGTCGGTTTTTCTCTTTATACATCTCTTTTGTCCCCCCCATTCTATTACACAATTCGTTATTAAACACGGATAGAAAAACACACGATACTCTACTCACTGTTCTAGTGGTTAGTGGGGAGTACGCTGTTGCTAGGCAACTGCAAAATATGGAATTAGCGGATTATTAGGATAAAGTTAAGACTTTTTAGATTGGTAGAAGTACAGTGTAAAGGCTCAGTGATGAAGGAATTGAGACAAATGTAATGAGAACATTAAAATTTCTCACAGATGTGTTGGTAAATAAATAAGGAAAAGCTCGCTGTGTGTAAATTGTAACCGCAGATACACACTGATATGCACAGTCATGAATTTTGCTCACAGCTAAAAGCTCAAATTGAGCCAAAGGTGGTTTCATGCTGGCACATTCTTCACGTTCTTTACATTTATCACACATTTATCATGGAAAGAATCTCACGGTGTGTAAACGTGAGCTGCAACACACATGTTTAACGCCACACACTCGGAGAAGACGTGTCTTAGGAACGAACGAGGAGAAATTTCTAAATAGGAATGGGTGTAGAGTTTTTATCCACCATTTTTACACTCTTTCTTAAAACCTAAACTTTGTACTGTTCAAAGCCACTGTACTGTAAGAAGAAAGATTCGTTTTCAGGCTTCAGTCATTCAGCCAGATTCCTGTTGAGAGCTTCCTGCCTGATCCATCCAGATGCTCTACCCCTGGTTGGAGACCCCTGGTTGGAGTCTCGTCGCTTGGTGGTGTTCACTGATGCTGTGGATAGATCTGTGTGGACAGCCTGTGACCAGGAGACAGCTGTGGACTGAGCCACTTGGAGACTATCACACTTTCATAGAACTACCGTTACATCTGTCAGCTCGTGTCTAGAATGAACTCCGAAACTACACTGATCTAATAGTTCCTCATGAGCCCTTGGTTACTGTTGTAGAAAGGACATTATTTACATTTGCATTATTTACTGTCCAGTGTCACCCAAATGAGGATGGGTTCCCTTCTGAGCCTGAGTGTGTGAGAGTGTGTTTGTGCCCTGCGATGGGTTGGCACTCCCGTCCAGGGTGTATCCTGCCTTGATGCCCAATGACGCCTGAGATAGGCACAGGCTCCCCGTGACCCGAGTATAGATCGGATAAGCGGGAGACAATGAATGAATGAATGAATGAATGAATGAATTGATCTTCAGGGTTTCACATGTTCATTGTGAGATGCTTTACTCCACATCATGGTTATTCGAGTTACAGTAGCCTTCCTGTCAGCTTGATCCAGTCTCTCCTGCTATCTCCTCTGAGCTCTCTCATCAAGAAACCGTTTCCGTCCACAGAGCCACTGCTCACTGGACGTGATCAGCAGGATATGAAATACTCAAACTGATCTGGTGACACTTTAAATCATTCCATGGGCAATGGTCACATTGTCATGCTTCTAGACCTTTGTGTGCATGATTTTTCTGCATTATGCCTTTGCCAGATGAACCGAAGACTGGATTATTGTGTGAATGAGCAGTTTAGAGCTTTTTCTGTTAAAGTGGTGTGTATATAAGGTGTTCATTAGGTTTAAGGTCCGATTCTTCCACACAAAGTTCTCCAAGTTTTTCGTCCAAGTTCTTCCCTTCCAAGCTTGGCACACCATGTCTTTGTGCACTGGAACATAGTCATGTCTGGGCTCTTAGCTCCAGAGAAAAGAAATTGTAAAGCTACACCATACAAAGACATTCTGTACAATTGTGTGCTTCCATGTTTGTGGTAGCTTTGGGACCACATACTGTATGGCTGTGATGCTCAGGTGTCCACATACTTTTGGCTGTACAGTGTACACAAAGGTAGAAAACAGACTACGTGTGTGTGAAGATGTGTTTCTTAAGGAAATTAGCTGAGGTCAAAGGTCAAACAGATGCTTTTGCTGTCAGAAGCAGACAGGAAGTGGATTTGCCTGTTTACCGACTTGGAGATGAACGAGCGGCCATGCTTGACCTCTGTCCTGCACGTGTTTAACGTATATGCTGTCAAACTTTTGTGGATTTTTTACATCACACTACAGTTTACATTTATTTAGTAAAAGATGTAAAACTTCACATCCAACAAGGTCATACCCACGATTACGGTGAGAATCTGCAAGCTAAGATGGCGTCCTGACGTCAGAAATACTGCTTACTGGCTGAAATCCAAAATTATTTCAAAACTAGAACCTAATATTAATGCTTAAAAGTGTGTGTTAGCTTAGAATTGGATAAGTTACATAAATATATAAGCATAAATACATAACAGGAACATAACAAGACATGAGTAAGGTATTAAGTATAGCAAATAATGTCTTGTCAATATGTCTTGACTAAGCATGACTAGCTAGCTCATTTAGCAGTTACCTACTGTTATTCTTTACATTAATGCTAAACATTTTTATTATTATTTCATTGTACACACTGCTCTTCCCTGACTTTTGATCGTGAAAATGTATGTCGTTATGTATGTAATGTAGTTTTTAATTGGATGTTACGCCATTGTTGATCATTGTATCAAAATCTAAGTCACATTTGCAAAGCGTAGAGTCTTCTATTATTTAGCGTTAAACTAAAACCTTTTTTCCCTTCAGAACAATATCACTGATCTCTAACCTAAATTTCTTTTCAGTTCATTTAATGAGGAAAGCGTGCTGTGAGATCGGACCTCAGCTACATCCTGAGTTTTTAACGGTCAGGTTGTAATTACGCTTACGATTACAGTCCAGCTTTGTGTCTTGGCTGCATCAGGGTGTGTGTTTGGAGCGTAATTCCCTGTAATAGCGCACGTTTCGCGCGTATGAATGAGAGAGTCGCAGGAGTGTGTTTGTCGTTAATATGAGCAGTGTTTTTACGCTCTAATCTCTGGAGGCTTTTTCCTGGCATTGTTGCTCTGCTGTCTCCCGTCTTCCTCCTCGGCAAGGAAACAGGGGTTGTAGATACAGGATACACACACACGATCGGGGGAACTGGAGTGGTAGTGAGTAGGAGTTTGTGAAGATGAAGGAAGGGATAGTGGCCTTGAGGAAGGAATGAGGGTTGATGGGAGCAGAGAGAAAGAGAGGGAGAGAGGATTTCTGAGATTTTCTGACAGGGATTTAGCCTCAGTCACACTACCCAATATTCATTCATTCATTCATTCATTCATTCATTCATTCCATACACTTTATTCTGGAAGGCTGCATCAAAAACATTCTTGGGGAAACTGGACACAAGGCAGAAATACAACCTGAATGGGACACCAGTCCATCAAAAGGTGTCATTCTTACCATTCTTACACACATACACACACACACTCCACCTATTAGCATGTTTTGTAATCTAATCAGCCACCCTGGACCGATGACATAACACTACCCACTACACTAGCCATCCTTTATTCAGCTTTATCCTGGGCATGAGATGGGAAATACACTCTCAGTGTGACTCATATTGAAACCCACACAGACACAAGGAGACCATGCAGAACTTTTACCAGACAGTTACCCGAGCTCCGGTCCAAACCCTGGAGGTGACTCCTTTGTGCGAGCATAACCGCATACTCCACTGTGTTGTCCTGCTATGAACCATTTTTCAGGTTGACATGAAAACCTACCACACAGGAACATTTCTGATGTCTGTAGTGTGTGTGTGTATGTGTGTGTGTTGCATTTAATCCCTCAGATGTATAGAGTACTCTGATGAGTATGTGAGCAATGCAAGAAGAAAGCAGGCCTAAAGGGATCAAATGTAATAATACTTATTTATAAATGCAAAACGAGAATAATTTTACCTCAGGATATGTGATATTTTTGTAGGGTACATGTAACAGGGTGGTATGTAGTGTGCAGCGATGTAAATGCAATCATTGTCCACAGTGTTTGACTATAATACTATAATACATGCAAGTAGTGTTGGCTATATAATGGTGGTGTGTGTGTGTGTTCCAGACCGCATGCCACCGTATTAAACTGTGTGTCAGAATATAACACTATAATACTGAATAGAAAGTAGTGTTTGCAGTGTTAGACTCACTGTTTAAAACCGTAGCATGTGGTTTGGAAAGCAGCCACAGAGAACACTATGTCAAACATCATCTTTACAAAAGAAAGATTTAATTCTTTATCTGTTATCATTTTGCCACATGTTCAGAGAAAATGTACACTGATCAGGCATAACATTATGAGCAGTGCCAGGTGAAGTGAATAACATTGATTATCTCCTCATCATGGCACCTGTTAGTGGGTGGGATACATTAGGCAGCAAGTGGACATTTTGTCCTCAAAGTTGATGTGTTAGAAGCAAATGGGCAAGCGTAAGAATTTGAGCGAGTTTGATGAAGGGCCACATTATGATGGCTAGACCACTGGATCAGAGCATCTACAAAACTGCAGCTCTTGTGGGGTGTTCCCGGTCTGCAGTGGTCAGTATCTATCAAAAGTGGTCCGAGAAAGGAACAGTGGTGAACCGGCGACAGGGTCATGGGTGTCCAAGGCTCATTGATGCACGTGGGGAGCGAAGACTGGCCCGTGTGATCCGATCCAACAGACGAGCTACTGTTGCTCAAATTGCTGAAGAAGTTAATGCTGGTTCTGATAGAAAGGTGTCAGGATACACAGTGCATGACGGGTCAGGGCTGTTTTGGCAGCAAAAGGGTGGACCAACACAATATTAGGCAGGTGGTTATAATGTTGTGCCTGGTCGGTGTTAGTCTTTGTTTCTATAAAATAAAACATTGAATAAACAATTCATTCAAAATCCTCCTCATGGGTGCCATTAGTTTTGAAATTAACAGTATATTTCCAAATCTGCAAGACAGCTAAGCTAATCATTATTAACACTTCATTTGAGGTGATTTATGCTACATTTGAATTGCCTCCTAAGCTTGGAATTATATGGCATTTTGTTGTTGAAACGGTTTAAGCTAGCTAGCTGATGTTAGCTTCTTTAAATGCAATAAAAGTTTAATAAAAGTACATTGTTACCTCAGGATGAGCTCATTAGCTAGCATAGATAGAAACTTTTACACATAAACATGTTTCAAATAGGTATCTTAAAATATATCCTTTTTGATATATCCAATCTTCAGTGTTTTTATAAAGGGGTTAGCTTACCAGCTAGCAAAACTGAGCTTTAGCACTATTTTAAACAGCTCTAAACATAGCATTTAATCTATAATTATGTTACAGAGGATTTACAGAGATACTACAAAGTGGAGAAAACTGCCATATTGGATATCTTTTCTGTTTCTCTGCTCAAGAAAACAAAGAAAGACAGAGTATAAGTGAGAAAAACTTAAGAATCAGGCAGTATTATATAATATTATCACACACACATGCTAACTGTACATGTCCTCTAAGCTCACCTCATACATCATAGCTTCTATATAAATTAACTACATCTGTGTGTGTGTGTGTGTGTGTGTGTGTGTGTGTGTGTGTGTGTGTATGGGTGTGTGTGGGGGGACAGACGGACGGACGGCTAACCACTTAAGAGCTCCACTAAAATGTGGACTGATTGCAAAGCCATATGGCTGCAACTCTTCTGATCCTACAGTACAATAGCATATTGTGTTGCAGCCCCATCTTAGTGAACAAGTGTGTGTGTGTGTGTGTGTGTGTGTGTGTGTGTGTGTGTGTGTGGGTGTGTGTAACAAATTAAATAGTATGACAAATTTCCATTTCAAATCATTATGGTTGTCAATCCATCTTATCCTCTTACAGCCTAGTGTTTTACAACTTGCCGTATAACACTACACTGTGTAGCATGACCTGTAAATATAAATCCTTAAAACCTGTAATGTTTGCTTCGTTAAATAAAGTCAATAGAGCAACCTTTAGCAAATAGTTGTGGAATAAAAAGATTTATATCACCGTGCTACATACTTATATACATTTGTATTGAAAACTCTGCTTCAGGATAAGCTGCACTTCTTTGTTGATTTTTTTTTATGTTATATTCCCTATTTTTGCTCTCCTGTGAAAAAACTTTCACTCTTATAACATTCATTCATTGTCTGCCGCTTATCTGAACTACACTTGGGTCACGGGGAGCCTGTGCCTATCTCAGGCGGTCATAGGGCATCAAGGCAGGATACACCCTGGACGGAGTGCCAACCCATCGCAGGGCACACACACACACTCTCATTCACACACTACGGACAATTTTAGAGATGCCAATCAACCTACAATGCATGTCTTTGGACTGGGGGAGGAAACCAGAGCACCCGGAGGAAACCCCCGAGGCACGGGGAGAACATGCAACCTCCACACACATGGCAGAGGCGGGAATCGAACCCCCAACCCTGGAGGTGTGAGGCAAACGTGCTAACCACTAAGCCACTGTGCCCCCCCCGCTTATAACATGATTTTTTTTAATTGTTTAGTAAAATTCTTGATGTTTATAAATACAAAGGGTCATAAACCCTGGCTAGCTTTTGAGTGCTAACTGCATTTTCAGTATAATGTAATTATAATTGGATGGAGTCATTTTTCATGTAATTTACCTACACATCTGAGGTAAATGTTGGTGTTTGCAATACTTTTGTCTCACTTCCGCTGTCCCTGTGCCTTTACGTTACGGTATAAACCATCTATAACTGTTGTGTTGTCTTGCTAGTTGAATTGTTAGCATCATTGATCAGGTAGTTCCTTCTTTCGCAACTGTTCTCTAGAGCTATGTGTCTAGAGTCATTTTGCATGTTGAAGAGTTATGTTCTAGCTAGTTAAAACCATTAGCTGTTGTTTTTAGCTAGCGTGTGTTTTTGGTGTTTTCTAGCTGCACAGCAATGTGAATTGTGAGCATATTGTATGTTTACAGAAAGCACAATGTTTTTTTGAAGGCTTATTTCAGTGATTTTTGTCATTTTAAATATACGTATGGTGTACAGGATACAAAATAGTGAGCTTCCACACCCTATCTAGTTTATGCAGTTTGAGTGACACTGACATACATGAGTAGGTTGTGTGTATGTGTGTGTTTTCCCTGGATTTCGGCTGCCTGAAGCCCCCACACCGACCCAAAGGAAGAGGAAAACCCTTGGGATTTATTTAGAATTTTTACTGCTGCTGGTGTTTGTGTTGACCGCAGGAGTTTGAGCGTGTGCGCTCTTATCTGAGGCCTCCTGCTTGACCTCTTATCTTCCAGTCAGGCGTTAAACAGATCCTGCTGTTCCCAGCATGCAGGACAGAGGAGGAGAGTGGGATCGGAAAATAATTTGAGCTGTATGGACAACAAGAGGCACACGGCTGAGACCGAGAGCAGACGAGACAAGTCTTAAAAGCAACTCCAGCTGGTCTACATCATCATATTATCTTCCTCAGGGTATGAAATGAGGGACTGGACAATATTTAGAGTGTTTTTTGTCCAACGTGGTGTCAGTTAGAGTTCACAAGATTCCGACGCCTAATATCGATATGTTGTGTTGTGTAATAGAAAGTCAAAATAAAGAAATGCAAAACAACGAGAAAACGAAACCTGCATCAGTTCTTTCAGCATGTAGCTTCCTGTTTGCATCTTGGAGAACTTATGTGGTTCTTCTGCAGACTTTGGCTTGTATCTCTGCAGGTCTCAGAACATCGCAAACATTTACCTTCTTTTCTTCTTTTATGAGTGGGTCGTTGGGATTACAGTGAGACAGAGTGCTATTAATGTATTTTTCACTAAATATATATCCTCTTTGGAGATTTGCCGTAACTCGGTAACAATGATGCGTGCCGTTCCTCCTTCCTCCCTGTCATACTTTATTTTTCACTCTCTGTTTTCAGCAGGAAGGGAGACAATGGTGTAATCAATAAGACGGCCATCGGTTGAAGACACAGCCTGGCTCCAGTAGGCATAAATAGAGGTCACTTCCTGTCAGCCAGGCCCTTCTTCCTGTAACAGCCCAGAAGGCACCGGTGCTTCAGCAGGCACAGATGAGAGCGTCAGCCTCAGGGGATTCTGGGTAGACACCATGGCGACAAGGACCAGAGTCTCCTTCACTGTGAGAGTAACATAAAGCTCATCATAAAATAATTCTAAAACAATTTTAGTCTACAGTCTGATCGGCTGAGCCGTGTGCGAAAGCCACAATAACTGAATTAATGCAGCAGGTACCAATAAAACCAGTATACTGTTATACTCATGCCACTGGTCTGGCCATAGACTGCCTTAATCTTTGTTGCTTAGCAACCAGAGCTTATCTAATGTAATGTAGGATTTGTTCATGAATATTATTAATAAAACATTAAATATTTATTCAAGATCTTTTGATGTTTTCATAAAATCTAAGAGCTTAAATGTTAATTAAACAGTGGAATGTTGTACATTTTATTTATTTATAGTTAAATTTTTTTGTTGTAGACACGCCCACAAAACAAGTTAGATTCTATTCTCACATTATAGCAGCTGCAAACATCCCCCTCTCTTCTCTCTTCTTTCTCCTGTCTCACTCTCTTTCCCTTCTCTCTCTTCTCTCTCATTTATCTCTCTTCTTTCTCCTCTCACTGTCTTTCCATTCTCTCTTCTCTCTCTTTTATCTCTTTTCGGGCTTACTCTTTATTCCTTCTCACTCTTCTCTCATTTATCTCTCTTCTTCCTCCTGTCTCACCCTCTCTCTTCTCACTCTTCTCTCTCATTTATCTCTCTTCTTTCTCCTCTCACTCTCTTTCCATTCTCTCTTCTCTCTCTTTTATCTCTTTTCGGTCTCACTCTCCATTCCTTCTCACTCTTCTCTCTCATTTATCTCTGTTCTTTCTCCTGTCTAACTCTCTTTCCCGTCTCACTCTTCTCTGTCTTTTATCTCTCTTCTTTTTCCTGTCTAACTCTCTAGCCCTTCTCTCTCGCTCTCTCTTCTCTCACTCTTCTTTCTCCTGTTTCACTCTTTCCTTCTCAATCTTCTCTCTCTTTTATATCTCTTCTTTCTCCTGTCTCACTCTCACTCTTCACTCTCATTTATCTCTCTTCTTTCTCCTCTCTGACTCTTTCCATTCTCACTCTTCTCTTTCTTTTATCTCTTTTCGGTCTCACTCTCTATTCCTTCTCACTCTTCTCTGTCTTTTATCTCTCTTCTTTCTCCTATCTAACTCTCTAGCCCTTCTCTCTTCCTATTCCTTCCTTTCTCCTCTCTCACTCTCTTTCCATTCTCACTCTTCTCTCTCTTTTATCTCTTTTCGGTCTCACTCTCTATTCCTTCTCATTCTTCTCTGTCTTTTATGTCTCTTCTTTCTCCTGTCTCACTCTCTCTCCTTACTCTTCTCTCTCATTTATCTCTCTTCTTTCTCCTCTCTCACTCTCTTTCCATTCTCTCTCTTATCTCTCTTTTATCTCTCTTCTGTCTCACTCTCTATTCCTTCTCACTCTTCTCTGTCTTTAATGTCTTTTCTTTCTCCTGTCTAACTCTCTATCCCTTCTCTCTCTTCTCTCTCACTCTCTTTCCTCTCACTCTTCTTTCTCCTATTTCATTCTCCTGTTTTCTCTCTCTCTTCTCTCATTCTTCTTTCTCTTTTATCTCTCTTCTTTCTCCTCTCACTCCCTTTCCTTTCTCACTCTTCTCTTTCATTTATATTTATTTTTTCTCCTGTCTCACTCTCTCTTTCTTCTCTCTCGCTCTCTATCTTTCTCTTTCTCTCCTCTCTCACTCCCCCCCCCTTCGATTAAAATAATTGTTAATTGATGTTTCATTACAGAAAACAAAAACTTTTACATGGAGCATCGTGTAAACTACAAGAGCATCAAACCTGTGTGAGTTGTTGCTATGGAAACAATAATGTATTAGGGTATTTTTAAGTAGAGTAATATAAATCTGAAGGCAGAAAATGAATCAGCATCATCTGACCAATCAGAATCAAGCATTCAACAGTACCATGGTATACAGTTGGGTAATAATGATGACTGTAATGTTTAGGTTGCACTTTAAACCCTGACTACATAAATCCAACTCAAGTCCAGCTTGTACGCCTGTTTGCTATTTTTGCAAATCTTAAATATCCAACCAGCTGCTGCCCTGATGGGTCTAAATAGAACATCATCCTGGGCACAACACACACTTCAGGACATCCCTGTTGTACAAAAGTTTGGCGTAAGAGTCAAATATTTACATCAGCTACGGATCCCGTCCCTCCCAAACAAAGCCACAACAATGGAGTGACAGAAGCAGATTGCCTCTATCGCCTCTATCTTCAGTGACCCGCAAACACAAGCCGGACACGTTTACTCCAGAGATAACGTTTCCTCCTTTAGAGCGATACAGAGCAGTGGGCACTGACCCTCGGCTCATTAAAAAGAGCACAACATTTGGCTGGAGTCCTGAGTGGATCTGCTAAATACCACTAGTACGCCAGACAATAACATGTACGTATCATTACTCTGAAGAAACAGAGACGCCACACTCTTGGCCACACTTCAGTCATCTAAAAAAAGGCCATGATGAAGATTCAAGGGAACGAGCGCTGAGTGCTGACTTCCTCGTCACGTTTTCATCAAGTTTGTAGGCATAACACTGTAAAATCAGGGGAAACCCCACGAGAGAGAAACACATCTGAGACAAAGGACATTTATGAGTTACTTAAGTGCTCTGATTCACAGCAGTGATGAATCTTCCGGATCTTTTCAGTGAGTCAGAATCATTTGATTTCACTCAATGAGAAGAGTCGAATCTTTCTGTGAGTTTGAGGTTTCTTCTAAAGTGGACGCAGTTTGCGATGTTACGGCTGGGGATTCTTCTTTTTTTGCCTGGACTTGCTTACGTCTATGATAAAAGAAATTTTAAAAACACTCGTGTATGCATTTCAGGGCTTCTCATTCATCTAAATGAGTCGACTAACTCAGAAATGACTCATTATTGACTCACAGTTTGTTTGGCAGATTTTAGATCAAATAAACAGAATAAAATAATAAACAGAAGGACACTGCTAAGTGGCAGTTTGCTACAGCAGCAGCGGCAGCTCATCTTTCAGCTTGTCTAATTGTCGGCTGGAGACCTGAGCCGATCAGCACAGCTGGGGCAACCGAAGGTGGGGGTTATGGAGCCATTATGGCTGAAACGTGTCTGTCACATGCTAGCCTGATTAGCATCCGACAGTTTCAGCAGATCATTAAATGGAAACACACACGGCTGAGGTGAATGTTTGTCTGGGAACTTTGGTGTGTGTGTGCATGAGTGTGTGTGTGTGTGTGTGTGTGTATGGGGGATGGTCAGGGTGAGGAAACTCTCACCACATTTATCGCCACGCTCTGATGTGTGTCTGCTATATCAAGCTATTTTACCTCAGAGGTTTTGTAGAGAGCATCATTCTGAGCCAACACGTGTGCTGATTTCCATATGCCACTTTCCACAGACTGAGAAACAAGTCCAGTAAACATGTTTTGATCAACAAATCAGCAATATTTGAATTTCATAAAGGTGATAAAGTTTATGAAGGGATGCAGGTTCACCCTAAAGGAATAGCCTGTGACCTGCTTTGAACACATTTTCACCAAACTGGCTTTCTTAAATTTCTGTATGGAATATTAGCATACTTCAAAAGTTCCTGAATCTCTCCTGAAGGCGGAAAACCTCTGATCTTTTTACAGAAAATGACACAAATTCAACAATTACACAATTCCATTTTTCGTTAAATAACAGCACATGAGTAATAAGTCTGTCCATGTGCATGAGCGGTTACTATAGAAACAATAACGAGTAACATATAAAAACTAGCGCATTAATATAACCCTTGCAGTCTGGCACTTCCTGTCAGAGCTGAACTTCTGACCAATCACAAAAACAGTGCTGTGACATAAAATTCATATGTCACACACACAGATTCAACAGTGAATCTGAAAGTCAATGATTCACAGAGACACTGATTCACAGATTCACTGATTCACAGAGACCCTGAGTAACAGGGTTACTTATTCCCAGAGTCACTGATTCATTGAGTCACAGGGTCACTGAGTCAAAGTGTCACGGATGTACAGGGTCACTGAGTCACTAATTCACAGAGTCACTGATTCACAGTGTCACTGAGTAACAGACTGAGTCATTGATTCACAGGGTCACTGATTCACAGAGTCACTGAGTCCCAGAGTCACTGATTTACTGAGTCACTGATTGCCAGAGTCACAGGGTCACTGAGTTACTGATTCAAAAAGACACTGATTCACTGAGTCAAAGTGTCACTGATTCACTGAGTCAAAGTGTCACTGATTCACTGAGTCAAAGTGCTGCTGATTCACAGAGTCACTGAGTCATTGATTCACAGAGTCACTGAGTCACTACCGCATTAAATAACCTTCATGTCCTCAATCAGTGCTGTGGGTCATGACAGGACAACAGTATAGAGGCACTGCGTAGGAGCTGCAAGTTCAAGGATCTTTGTAATTAAACGTATCATCTTCAGGAGAGTCACTGATTCACAGTGTCACTGAGTAATAGACTGAGTCATTGATTCACAGGGTCACTGATTCACAGAGTCACTGAGTCCCAGAGTCACTGATTTACTGAGTCACTGATTGCCAGAGTCACAGGGTCACTGAGTTACTGATTCAAAAAGACACTGATTCACTGAGTCAAAGTGTCACTGATTCACTGAATCAAAGTGTCACTGATTCACTGAGTCAAAGTGCCGCTGATTCACAGAGTCACTGAGTCATTGATTCACAGAGTCACTGAGTCACTACCACATTAAATAACTTTCATGTCCTCAATCAGTGCTGTGGGTCATGACAGGACAACAGTATAGAGGCACTGCGTAGGAGCTGCAAGTTCAAGGATGTTTGTAATTAAACGTATCATCTTCAGGAAAGCTGTCCGGATGCTGTGTCCGGATGTTGTGTCCGGATGTTGTGCTTGATAGGCAGATTTGTAGCTGTTGTTGTTCTCCATCCTAAGTGTCCTGAGTGTTTATTGAACCTTATCCTTCCACTTATACAGCAGTGTATTACTTTAACAGTCCTTAAATAGAAAGATAAAACAATCCAGACCAAAATTACATTTTAAATATTAATAATACTCAGATCTGCAAATCTACACAGGTTTACTTCTATCAATTTGCTCTGGATCGAGCTACCAAGCTAATGCTGCAAACAAATTGGAGAAGCTTACAGAGCTACAACATGAGCTGTTCTAGATTTTATGGTTGATACTCACTAGTTCCCCTGAAGATTAGCTATTTTATTTTGTGGTTTATGCTAGCTAGCTTCCCTGGGAATTAGCTATTGTAGCTTTTATGGTTTATACTGAATAGTTCCCCTGAATATTAACTATACTGACTTTTAAAGTTGATGCAAACTAGTTCCCTTGCAGACTAGCTACACTGAAGATACTAAAGTTTAGCAAGTTCTCCTGAAGACAACCAGATTTTTCCTCAAGATTTACTAAACTAAACTGGCTTTTATAGTTTATGCTAGCTAGGATTTTTCAAGCTAATTCACCTGAAATCAAGTTGTTCTGAACTGGCTTTTATAGCTTTCCTGAAGTTTATCTGTTCCAGCTTTAATGGGTATTGCTAGCTAGTTCACCTGAAGATTAGCTATAGTGGCTTTTACAGTTTATGCTAGCTTGTATTCCCGAAGATAAGCTATTTTAGTGTTTATGAATTTTCCAGCAGTAGATTAGCTACCTTGATTTTATGGCTTTGCTGCTTGCTAATTTCCCTGAAGTTTACTATTCCAGCTTTTATTGTGGATGATAGATAGATAGATAGATAGATAGATAGATAGACAGATAGATAGATAGATAGATAGATAGATAGATAGATAGATAGATAGACTTTATTGATCCCATGAGGGAATTTCAATTTGCTAGCCTTTATATTAGGAAACACTTTTATGTTCTATAAACTTGTCTCAAAAGACACTGATGGGACCGGAAAGAAAAGGAATGTGATTTGTAAATGTGTGTGTGTGTGTGTGTGTGTGTGTGTGTGTGTGTGTGTGTGTGTGTGTGTGTGTGTGGTGTGTAAAGAGATAGATGGTGTGAACTCGTCCATCGTTCTAGTCCTGGTGATTAGCAGCCTTGTGTCAATCACCTACGACCTGTCAACACACGGACCGAGACGGCGGAGACTTTAGATCAGAGGAGTTCAAACCGTAAATCAGTGAGATGGCAGTAAATCAGGGGTAGGTGTGTGTGTGTGTGTGTGTGTGTGTGGGGGTTTGTGTGTGTGTGTGTGTGTGTGTGTGTTGGGGGGGGTAATTAATTCTACATTACACACAGGATTCATGATCTATTTATTTAACAGTTCTGTTTACCAGCTTATGATTCAGATATCCATCTTAAAGCATATGGTCCAGTAAGTCATTTTAATGTCATATGTATATATACACTATATTGACAAAAGTTTTGGGACGTCTGCCTTTACATGCACATGAATGTAATATGGAGTTGGCCCACCCTTTGCAGCTATAACCGCTTCAACTCTTCTGGGAAGGCTTGCCACAAGGTTTAGGAGTGTGTTTATGGGAATTTTTGACCATGCCTCTAGAAGTGCATTTGTGAGGTCAGGCACTGATGTGGGACAAGAAGGCCTGGCTCGCAGTCTCCACTCTAATTCATCCCAAAGGTGTTCTATGGGGTTGAGGTCAGGACTCTGTGCAGGCCAGTCAAGTTCCTCCACACCAAACTCACTCATCCATGTCTTTATGAACCTTGCTTTGTGCACTGGTGTGCAGTCATGTTGGAACAGGAAGGGGTCATCCCCAAACTGTTCCCACAAAGCTGGGAGCATGAAATTGTCCAAAATGTCTTGGTATGCTGAAGCATTAAGAGTTCCTTTCACTGGAACTAAGGGGCCAAGCCCAACCCCTGAAAAACAACACCTGAATTCAGTGATTTGGGGGGGTGTCCCAAAACTTTCGGCAATATAGTGTATATAGCTGATGCATTAAACAGTGAAATGGAACAAGGTTCCTCTAGAACCCTGGTGCTACAAAAATACACAGACCTACGGGGTAAAAAGTATGAACCTATCCACATAAAGAGCATGTGTGCAACCTTGTACAAACAGCAAGACAAAAGACAGAGCGAGACAAGAGACGGTGCAAACAAGACGAACAATACTCCACAAGACAGATACACAACATAGCGCAGAGCAGTGTACAGTCTGTGTGGTCGGGAGAGAGCGCAAATAAGGATGCTTTGTTTAGTAAACATACTGTATGTAGATATACAACAGCAGCCATACAGTTGAGTGTGTGTGTGTGTGTGTGTGTGTGTGTGTGTGTGTGTGTGTGTGTGTGTGTGTGTGTTAATATATCAGGACAAATTTCCACCAATGAATGGCAAAACTTCTTCTTTTGGTAGCTTCTGAAAAAGTACTTTTTGTCGATCTCAGACTCTTTTTTTTTTTGTTGACATCAAACTTTTTTTTGGGGTACTTTTTTCAAACTTTGTTGCTTTTGAGTTTCATGAGAATTTCATGCTGACCTTAAAATTTTTTCTAAAAAAAAAATCGTGCACGAGTGCTGTAGTTTCCTGTTATGAAGTAAAGACCAGGTTTTTGTTGAATGTACAGATATCTGAGAAAGATATAACCAATGTTCTGAATTGAGGATTATAATAATAATAATAATAATAATAATAATAATAATAATAATAATAATAATAACAAAGCTTAAATGTATCGGTCTGCATAACAATAATAATAAATTAAAATATTCAAAAAAAGGGGGAAATAATAAAAAAAAATTTAAAAATCACATTTTGAAGTACAACAAAATACTGACTATTTTTCCAGTAAGAAAAACAAACGAGAACAAAAAACAAAATAAACCCCAGAATGTTGGCTCTTTCAATTTTGTTATTTAGGGAGCACCTTATATGGTCAATAAGTAAGCATTTCTGATGCATTCTGTGGTTAAGTTGGTGATCTACAGCACCAGCTAGTTCCTCTTGCAGATATTCTGGCTGTTAGGGTTATGCTAGTTCATCTGAAATGAATCTCTTCTGGTCTTTATATGATATAGTATGTTAACTGGTTCTCATGTTTTCAACAATATCCAGGAGCCACCATGGTCTCTTATCCGCCTCCTCAGATAAAAGATGCACCTATGCGCTACATGAACATACATGACTCAGACACCTGCCCCTTTTACCTTCCTACCCCAGACTGAGAGTATGTGCACCGGTCCACTGATGTACAGTGAGTGTTTCATCTGCATGTAGCATTTGTAATGTTTGAGTTTGCACTTACTTGCATTTATATTTCTGGCATTTTGGCAGACGCCCTTATCCAGAGCGACATACATTTTATCCCAGATTTAAACAACTGAGCAATTAAGGGGTTAAGGGCCTTGTTCATGGGGCACAGCAGGGGCAGCTTGTTGGACCTGGGATTCAAACTCACAATCTTCTTATATTCATGCTCTCTTGCTTCATATTACCAAACACCAATACACCAAGATAAATTCCTTGTACATGTCAAACCCACAGTACTTGACAATAAAGATGACTCTGATTATTGACCAGCTAGTGTATTAGAGTGTGTTATGCTAGCAAGTTTCCGTCAAAGATATTTATACTGTAATGGTTTATTCCAGTTCACATAAAGTTCCTGTATTACGCCAACCAGTTCCTCTGAGGTTTAATGTGGTGCTTGCTCTAACTTTAAACAATCATCTTTATTCTACAATGCTATTGAAAACACAAGAGAAAATACCACACACACACACACACACACACACACACACACACACACACACATACCAGCTGCTCTGAGGGGTCTGTCACCAAGAGTCCTTTCAACTTAAGTCTTTATTTTTTCACTGTTTCTCTCACATCTTTTTCTTTTTAACTCTCTCTCTCTTTCTCTCTCTCTCCTCTCTCTCTCACTTTATCATCTCTCTCTCTCTCTCTCTCTCTCTCTCTCTCTCTCTCACTTTATCCATCCATCTCTCTCTCTCTCTCTCTCTCTCTCTCTCTCTCTCTCTCTCTCTCTCCTACCTGCTTTGTGTTTTTTTGTGTCTTACTCTATCTTAAGCCTTTCAGTTCCTCTTTCACTCTAATTCGTTCGTTCTCCTTTTTTTTTTAAAACTTTGACTTTCATACTCATGAATTATAATAATAACTCATAATTATGTCAGTCTTTTCCTCAGCAGTGCTAAACTGGTAGCTAAGCACTATTCATTAGCTTGATTCACAGCACCAGTGAGGGAAGGAAAAAAATCCTACACAAAGCAAACATGTCCTGGTTAATCAACTGCATTTGGGTCGAGGAGGAACAAGGGATGACTTTTTTTTTTCCTTAGGCCTTGTACATGCATTCACTCACACACACACACACACACACACACACACTCACAGGTGCTGAAAGATAAACTAATTAGCGCCTGCTGCTCCTGCCGTCTTTATGTCACCGTGAATATGTATAGCGATACCATTTGCCTCATCAGATTTGCTTATCTGCACCATTAAGGCTGATGGTGAAAGATAAGAGGATTCCTGTGTGTGGGTGTGTGTGTGAGAGAGAGAGAGAGAGAGAGAGAGAGAGAGAGAGAGAGAGAGGGGAGAGAGAGAGAGAGAGAGAGAGAGAGCTCTGACTTAGCTTTAGCATTACACTGCAAAAAAACTTAGCAAAGAACATCTTGAAATATTGATAGAAAAATTCCTTTAATATTTCTTATTATGAAATTACTAAACTGTTAGAACACAATTCAACCAGTTTTCAGATTTCTTATCAGATATTTACTGTGTAAACAAACCGTAGTCTTCAGCAGTCATCCTGTATTTAGCAGTTAGCATGGTTGTGTTAGAAAGTACACATAAAATACATGTTAGTAAACATTACTGTATAACTGAATGCAGCTGAATTTCACCTAGGAATTTTGCCGTCACGCTACAACAAACTGAAAAATGCCTCAGAATGATGATACAACAAACTGAATGATTAGTGCCGATTCTTCTGGAGGTGTTGTGACGTGTAGCAGCTTCAGCTTCCCGGGTTTGTTCCTGATGGATCGCTCTGGAATGTTGAATCTTCTCCTCGTGTTGTTGCAGCTTTCCTTGTCCTCTGGGTTCTCCGGTTTTCTCCCACTGTCCAAAAACACACCAGTGGTTAGATCGGCTCTGTGGAAATGCTCCGATGTGTAAACATGAGTTTTAAGGTTGCTCAGAGATGCACTGGTGCACCATCGGGGGGTGATTTCCTCCCACCTTGGGAATCCAGACGCGTCTCCATCCATCCAGACATTTAATGGTTTTCTTAACTTTTACATTATTTTCGTTTAAAATTCATGGTTCATCATTTTGACTAACATTAATAATAATTCTAGTCATTTTTTCCTTTAAAAAATGATCTGCTCATACATTAAGATGGTTTTATTCTGATAAATTACTTAACGTTAAAAAAAAACAAAAAAAAAACTTTCATAATCCGGTCTAATGATGACATTATTAGAAATATTATTAGAATATGAGGACAGTTTGCTTGTATTGTTTTATTCCTTATTGTCCTCTTTCTGAATTAAACCTAAATAAAAAAAAAAAATAAATATATAAACAAATAAATAAATAGAAAAAAAGAACAGTGTTCCAATCATGGGAAGCCCCCTTCCACGGTGAACCTAGATAGAGGAGAAAGACAGAGAGAGAAAGACAGAGAGAGAAAGGAGAGAGAGAGAGAGATACAGAGAAAGTAAAGAGAGAGAGAAAGAGGGAGAGAGACAGAGAGAGAGAGGGAGAGAAACAGACAGACACAGACAGAAAGAGAGAGAGAAATGGACAGAGAGAAAGAGAGAGAGACAGAGAGAGCGACAGACAGACTGATAGAAAGAAAGAGAGCGAGAGAGAGATTAAGAGGAGGGAAGCCTGAGTCTGTGATCAGCATGAAGCATAGGGAGAATGATGTTATAGCACAGGAGACTCCCTTCCTGAGTCATGTGTGTGTGTGTGCGTGAGTGTGAGTGTGTGTGTGTGTGTGTGTGTTTGTGAGTGTGAGGGCTCAGATAGTTGTGTCTGTGTGGGTCAGGGCCTCGGCGCCACTGACAGTGTAGCGCTGATAGACAGGACAGAGTGCAGAGTGACGTCTCCTGCCTGCTCACACACACACACACACACACACACACACACACACACACACACACACACACATGGTCCAGTCAGTAAAGTTAATTCTAATAATCCTATAATCAGTGTGTACAAACTGTATATTCCCTATAAATATATCAGAAATATATGCAAATGTATTTGCTTTGAACAGGACACTTTGAGATGTTGAAATGTTCAAATGGAAAATGCTTTAAAATGACTGCGTTTATACTTCAGTGTCCTGTCACCTCCATCTCCGAGCACGAGCTTGTCTTAGTTTAATAAAGCTCCTGAGACGACAGCTGTCCTTATACTGAAGCACAAAACTGAAACCTCAGAATATCTCACAGGTTTAAACACCGAGATGCGTCGTATGACCCGATATCTTCACGCGCCTCCTCTTTATAATAACAGTGAAGGATCTGGCAACCTGCAGGTTTTCGTCACTTTTAATGGAGCCTAGTAAAGACATATTCACTAGCTGATGAGTTGAATCTGATGAATCTGGGATCAGGAAAATCATCCCAGTTTGCAGGGCAGGAGATCACCAGGATGAGGCTTTGAGGAACACTCAACAATGTGTGAAGATATCTTGATAGATTTGCTCGAAATCAATGCGTAAAACATTTTTTAAAAATAATAAATAAAGAAATAAATAATAATAAAAAGAAATCGCTCAAGAAATAAATTTCTTAAACCTCTAGATTTAGTTTTTAGATACGTTATACCAATTGTTTCATATTTACAAATTATATAAAAACCGTTTCATAAATAGAATAATCTTTAAATAAAAAAAAAAAAATAAAAAAAACACTCAAACCTCACCTCATCAAAATTTCTATAAAAATCAGTTGGGGAAAAAAAATTGAATAATATAAAAGATTTCTTATATTTCTCAAGAATCTGTTTTTAAGTCTCTCTCTAGATGAAAAATTTGTATATCAAAACCTAAACCACTGATTAGCAGAAAATTGTGGCTTCTTCAGTGCCGAAAGCCTGATTTCAGTGAAAAGATATGAATTATGAGTGGAAAAAATATATATAATTTATTCATTTCTTTTTTTTCTTTAGTTTCATGGACCAATAAATGTTTTCTTTTTCTTTTTTATTTGCATAATAATTTTTTTCCATACCCATTTTAACAGATTTCATATTTAAAACATTTTTATTCTCATTTTTTTTTTCCGCAGTACTTGTCTGATCCAGGTTTCGAGCACCTTAATGATAAACCTCACCCCTAAATATCCAGCGTAATACAGCGTGTCCGAGTTTAACGTCTTAATTCCAACAACCTGAAATTACACAGTCCCTTTCTTCTTCGTGTCGAACCCGAGCTCCTTTGTCTCCTGTCTTCTTTCCCTCGTATTTCATAAACTCATTAAAACCAGCCGAAGAAAGAAGAAGAAAGAAGTCAGTCACCTGTTTTTGTTCTGTAGATTCCACCAGATAGGGTTTATCCTCCTAAATAATGTGACGTTTCTCTTTATCAAGGCAGATGTTCCTCCTTTGCCGGAGGTTCATCGGGTTTAATCTCCACGTCAGATGGTGAAGGATGATGCGTTTTTATAAGGTTGCTGTTTTAAATAATTATCTGATGAGCAGATGCAGGTTTCCTATTATATAGGCAGCCAAGTTCAACATTTGGGTGTGGACTGTAGTGAAAGAGAGGATTTCTAACACACACACACACACACATACACACACACATAGTTGTATAACCTGCCTGACTTTTCTAAAGTAATGGCTCTAAGCACAAAAAAATGCAATAAAAATACCTTCAGGCATCATGAAAATGTCCTTATAAATAAATCATTCTAATAAATAAAATATCATAAATATAAATTTACATTGTTTAAATCATTTGTAGCCTTGAATATTACCTGCTGATAGTTAAAATGAGATTTGTGGTATGTTTTTGACTTTACTGACATCTGTTGTTAGCATATATATTAATAGGTGTACACTAATCATGAGTGTTTGTTTGTTTATTTATTTATTTAACTCCATTAGCTAGCATTCCTACTCCACTTCTCTTTTTTTTTTCCTCTTCCGTTTCTCATGAAAAGATTCAATTTCCCTGTAATTATAGTCTTTCTTTGTCCTGTTTGTGTTTATTTAGCTGAAGAGAACAGAAACCCTGTGTGTCTTGGTCTTGTTCAGGCAAGTAACTAATGAAACTGATATTTCCATGAGTGTAATGGAGTGTTTTGCCGGTGGCATTGACATGGAAATGTCAGTGGGAGAAGTTTTTTTTTTCCCTGAATAGCCCGTCGTTCACACGTCAACCATCGCCTATTATGATCCGAGTCGTATCTCTGTGGGGCAAAAACTTTGCGTTCTGACTTGTCCTAACAAATCCACTCTCGTGCTTTCTGAATGTACACTTTGCTTTGGCAACGAACCAGAAGTCTGTTTTACAAATGTGTTTTTAATAACATGGAAAAGGGTTTAAAAATATTTCTAAAAAGGTTTAATTTCTATCCTAAAAGAACAAAGTGCCATCATAAGGCTTTACTAGTTTATCTAATGACACAAAAGTTAATTGCAGCAAATTTTATATATATATATATATATTTTTTTTTTTTACATTCATTTCATTGTATTTTTTTCTTTAGAGAAAAATAAATCTATTTTATTACTTGATATTACTTGATATTAGTAAGCATGACATATTTGCTCTCATGTGCAATAAGGAAAAGCAAAGGGGGTGGGCAGGAGGGTAGGAGGGTTGGAGGGCGGAAACCAGAAGAGAGAGGCGGGAAGAAGGAGCAGGGAGGAGGAGTGTCAGGGTTAGGGGGCTTTAAAAGGCACCGTTTGTCTCTCAGAGAGCATTCATAGTTGGACTCACTTGAAAAACAAGCTCTCTCTACTGCCTTGTCCCTCAATGCTGATTCAGGACAGAGCAGATTTGTGAGCTTCAGACTCTGAAACTTGATCAATTGAAACTTTTCGGCACGATGGATAACAATACGGATGACTACACCGATTACTACAACTACGATCTGGAAAATGTGAACAACTCCTGCGATTATGAAGAACTGCCCGTGTCGTACACACTCATCCCCATCCTCTACATGCTCATCTTCATCCTGGGCCTCTCAGGGAATGGCGTGGTCATCTTCATCGTGTGGAAGGCGGAGAGCAAGCGCCGGGCAGCAGACGTCTACATCGGGAACCTGGCTTTGGCGGACCTGACGTTCGTGGTGACCCTGCCTCTGTGGGCCGTGTACACGGCGCTGGGGTATCAGTGGCCGTTCGGTGTGGTTCTGTGCAAGCTCAGCAGCTACGTGGTGATGCTCAATATGTTCGCCAGCGTCTTTTGCCTCACCTGCCTCAGCCTAGACCGGTACCTGGCCATCGTGCGCTCTCTGAGCAGCTCGCAGCTCCGAACCCGTGGACGAATGAGGGCCTCGCTCGTCGCCATTTGGGTTCTCTCAGGCGCACTGGCGTCACCCACGCTGCTCTTCCGCACCACGTTGCACGATAAAGCCACCAACCAGACCTCCTGTGCTATGGATTTCAGCCTCGTGGCAAACAACCAGAGCGAGAGCTATTGGATCGCCGGATTGGGCATCTCGTCCACGGCATTCGGGTTCCTAATCCCGTTGCTGGCCATGATGGTGTGCTACGGTTTCATCGGCTGCACCGTGACGCGACACTTCAACAAGAACCTCCGCAAAGAGGACAAGCGCAAGCGTCGCCTCCTGAAGATCATCACGACGTTGGTGGTGGTGTTCGCCGCCTGCTGGATGCCCTTCCACCTTCTCAAGAGCATGGACGCCCTGTCCTACCTCGGAGTCGTGCCTGATTCCTGCTCCCTGCTCAACTTCCTGCTCTACGCTCACCCGTACGCCACCTGCCTCGCTTACCTCAACAGCTGCCTTAACCCGTTTCTCTATGCTTTCTTCGACCTGCGCTTCAGATCCCAGTTTTTGTGTCTCCTGAACCTGAAAAAGGCGCTCCAACCCAGCCCGGCAAGTTCTCTCTCCTCACAAAAGACTGAGGCACAATCTCTAGCCACTAAGGTGTGAAGTACCAGGAGGAAGTCATCTCGTTTGAGCCTTCGCAACTTGACGGTAAATCTACTGATCTTGGACAAGCAACTGTAGAACGTAGACTCTCACTTGTGTATGGCACCAAAAACCTTGAGAGACTGCTCTTTTTTATTAACTGCTCCTTTTGTTCATGAGCACATTGGTGTGGTCTGAAGACTCTGAGGTTTTCTGGAGTACAGTGCCAGTCTCTTTGGCATGGCTTCCAGAGGACTGAGCCCACAGACAGCTGCGTTCCAGACGTCAGCGTCAGACGTCTCAATAGACCTCGTGTGGACTCCATAGGGGACTTGAGGCTGATGGAGGAAGCCTAGTGGGTGGTCGGCGCAACTTACGAGAGACATTTGCTCTCAACTTTGGCAAACGAACTCCTCCATAATTTGATCGCTTCATTTCTTAAGCACTTGGTCATACATAGATAAGGCTCTCTGTCCCAGTGTCTCCTACTGAGCAATTTACCTGTTGCCTTCATCACTGGGGATCAGACTGGTGGAAAGGTGTGTGTGTGTGTGTGAGGGGGGTGGGTGGGGGGATTAGAGGGGTGTCAGTCGAGAAGAAGTGTTGCAGCTTGATTAAAGAGGCATGAGTGTGTGTGTGTGTGTGAGTGTGTCTTTGGGGGGACTCTGAATGCCAGATGGCAACTGACAAATGCTGTCGGAGGAGGGCGAGTTAATAAGTGGCAGCTTTTAAAAATGACAGACTGTGTGTGTGTGTGTGTGTGTGGACATTTATAGAATGTAATGGCTAGCTAACATTCATGAATTTTCTCATTTTTCATGATCACCTGCTGTATGACACTGCTATGAAATAATCTGTAAATAAAATGTTTATTCCACTGAAAGCTCCTTTTGTTTCTTTGTGTGTTGTGTTGTGTTGTGTTTGATGTTGTAATGCACCACACTGCTGCTGGAATGTCTCTAGCATCGTGTAATGTACGTAAGCCTTCCGGTTTGTCCCTCCCGACGTTTAGTTCGGCCATTGTCCAAAATTTAAACGAGCACGTTTAGAGGAAATGCATGTTACACACCGATTTCCTTTCTGCTCCTCAAGCGCCACAAAACAGCGTGTGAATGCACGCAAAAACATCTGTGCGTTCGTGTGGACTGGACGCACACTCCTGCCATTTCTCTTAACGGATTAAAGGGAAAATGTAGAATACAGAATACGGTATTAAAAACTAATTCTGTTTAATTAGAGTATAATTAAAATCTGTGCCAGATTCAGAAGCAACCTAATAAGAAATAAACAATACCAATTAAAAAGGAGCTACTGAACCACAGAGTTTATTTGTTTTATTCATTTTATTTGTTTAAGATCTTAAACGGTGCCTGTAATCTATTTAAAACTTTTATAATCTATTAAAAAAATCAATCCTATAGTTTTCAATCCTATAGTTAATGACTTATAAACAATGCTAGATTCAATACTTAATTATTTAAGCAACATTTTCATCGTATAATAATGTGCTGTGTATTAAAATAATTATTATTATTATCATCCTAAAAGACTCCTAAGAGAATGGGTTTATAATGAATACAGAAAGTACGCTGATGCTCATACTTATACAAGTTGCTCAAAAGCCCCCAGTTACACAATTCCACTCAACTATATAAAGTTATAGAAGGGAAATGATTTATGATCACATTCTCTGGTGTCACGCAGATCACCATGAGGATGTGGTTCCCTTTTGAGTCTGGTTCCTCTCAAGGTTTCTTCCTCATGCCGTCTCAGGAGGTTTTTCCTCACTGCCGTCGCCTCTGGCTGGCTCATCAGGGAGAAATATAAATGGCAGTTTTAAACTTCGTCATTTTTATACTGAATTTTCAGAAATAAAACTGAATTGAATTGAACATGTCTGTGCTTGGGGGGCACGGTGGCTTAGTGGTTAGCACATTTGCCTCACACCTCCAGGGTTGGGGGTTCAATTCCCGCCTCCGCCGTGTGTGTAGAGTTTGCATGTTCTCCCTGTGCCTCGAGGGTTTCCTCCGGGTACTCTGGTTTCCTCCCCCAGTCCAAAGACATGCATGGTAGGTTGATTGGCATCTCTAAATTGTCCGTAGTGTGTGTGTGTGTGCCCTGTGATGGGTTGGCACTCCGTCCAGGGTGTATCCTGCCTTGATGCCCAATGACGCCTGAGATAGGCACAGGCTCCCCGTGACCCGAGTGTAGTTCGGATAAGCGGTAGACAATGAATGTCTGTGCTCTTTTTACGTTAGATATGTAAGAATACCTGAAGAGCACCTGTAGCATTGAAGAAAGACTTCCAGCTGTAAGCTTCACAACTACAAAAGAAGAAAAAGCGCAGTATTTTCCATCTAACTCAAGAGCGACGTTAGTTCATAGCAGCAAATTCCTCCTAGCATGAAATACAGTCGATTTTTAGCAGAAACTCTCCCTGAAATCCTGCGTCTCCTTGTGCAGCTCCACACTTCCTAATCATCCTAATCACACATTTCTAAACAAAGTGCTGAGTATGAAGAGACTCTGAGCTGTTATCCACTTCATTAAGCACTAATGAGTGCTTAGAGTTAAGCACTAATGAGTTTTGGGCTGGAGGTAATCTCATCCGAGGGATTATCCGCTCCTAACGTGCACTAATATTTACCCATAATGCACCCTTCTGTGCTGTTTTACGGTTCTACATGGAAAATGGTGAAGAGTGGAAAATTTCTTGCAGTTTATTTAGACTAAAATGTACAAAAATAATTTTGAATATTGGCGCTCAGGGTCAGTTTTTTCCCCCTTATTAGAGCTTAAAATAGTGAAAATGTCATAACTTAATACTTGAACAACTTATATACTCAATAAATGCTAACAAAATATTATGAGCTTGGTGAAGCCTTCTAAGAGCAAAATATAGCAAATATGGTTAGTTATCAGACACATACACACTCATTGGCCATTTTATCAGCTATTTCTTGGTATTTCTGAAATGTGGTAGGTTGTGCGTGTGTGTGTGGAGCTGATACAAATACAGGGTTGAGAAACTGTGGTCAGATCTGTGGTCATAAACATTGAACACATTAAACACATTAATGTGTTTAACATTAAACACATTCATTTGATTTCTTTCAGGAAAATCCTTCTCTATTTCACATTGATGGAATGAGTCTCCAGTGTCAGTGGAGTGTGTAACGGTCAGGTGAAGCAGGTGAAGTGAATAAGACTGATGATCTCCTCAACATGGCACCTGTTAGTGGGTGGGATATATTAGGCAGCAAGTGAACATTTTGTCCTCAAAGTTTGATGTGGTAGAAGCAGGAAAAATGGGCCAATTCGGGCTAAATTGTGATTGGTAGACAACTGGATCAGAGCATCTCCAAAACTGCAGCTCTTGTGGGGTGTTCCCGGTCAGCAGTGGTCAGTATCTATCAAAAGTGGTCCAAGGAAGGAACAGTGGTGAACCGGCGACAGGGTCGTGTACGGCCGAGGCTCATTGATGCACGTGAAGAGCGAAGGCTAGCCCGTGTGATCCGATCCAACAGACGAGCTACTGAAGAAGTTAATGATAGAAAGGTGTCAGAATACAGATGCATGACGGGCCAGGGCTGTTTTGACAGCAAAAGGGGGACCAACACAATATTAGGCAGGTGGTCATAATGTTATGCTTGGTAGAATATCTGTATCTCCATCATTGAGCATTTGAAGGCTTCAGCATGGAGGAGTTGGTGTTGAAGCTATAATAAACTCGGAGGAGTTAAAAGAAGCATGGAGGAGTTAAAGAAGCTATAATGAACTCGGATGTTGAGCTAATTTACGATTTGCTAAGGAGCTACGGTGTATGGTGTGTCTTTCTTTATTGAATACAATTGGCCTTTCAGGGTTAGTGCACCAGAATAAAGCTTATGATGATTGATTGATTGATTGATTGATTGATTGATTGATTGATTTTTTTTTATGTAGTCTCCCAACAGATATTTCACTTATTGCTGTGTTAGAAGTGGAACAAAACACTTATGCTGTGATGGGAAAATAATCAGCAGCTTTGGGTCAGGCTGCATCAGCATCACACACAGCTTTGTTGATGATTTTGCTCTAACAGCATGCTCTCGAATGATTTATTCCATGATATTATCTCATCCTAATGTTTTTAAACATAAAGTTGAAATGAAATATAATGTGGGAAAATGTAGGAAGTTAAAATAAGAAATTAATAGAATGCACAAATACTATAAACAGCCAATGAACGTCGTCGATGTGATATCGTCGAAATGATGATGAAGGTCAACAGAGTGACCAAACTGACATGTGATGGATTATCACACAAAGCTGTGTGATGAAACAGTTGTGCAATAAGAAGTTAAGACATGTGTAATCTGCAGATTAATGTTGTATAGCACAGTGTGTGTGTGTGTGTGTATGTGTGTGTGTTTGTGTGTAATGAGTAGGGCGTGAGCTGAAATGTTCGATCCACGAGTTTGATATAAAATGCATCAGAACTCTGTTGGCTTTCAGTGTGAAATGTGTGTTTTTCCCTCTGTTTGGATAAAATTACACGGAATTTTACTGGTCGAAGATAAACGCCTTCAAAGCTTAGACGTTTTTAGATGAAGAAGCAAGCACTTGTGGCATCTCAGAGAGCGGAAATGGGTTTGATGTCAACATTTACTTTGAAAATAGAAACATTTGTGTGGAAAAAAATTCACGGTTTTGTTTTTTAGGAACTTTTCTATGAATATATCGCCCCTAGTAGGCTAGAGAAAAACAGTCTTCTGAAACACTACAAATTCTTGTAAAAAGTCCTGAGTGTCTACTTTCATATGAGCTTCATATTAAGCACCACTGTGGAGTGAAAGACACTCAATGCTGAACATGGACACAAGAAAACAGGAGCAAACTCCATTTTTTGGCCTCGGGGGAAAACGAAATAGAGTTGTGTAATAAAGATAGTGAGAATAAATGATACGTACCGCACAAACGTATGTACAGTTCAGACTATTTAGTGACATTTTTCTTCGTTAAAGGTTTGAAATTGTTGATTTCAGACAGTTCAAGTAATCAGAGATAGCAAAAAAAACCCTCCAAGATATTTAAAATTGTGGTGTGTTATATAGGAAGGCCCATGGAGACCACACAAATATGTGTGTGTGTGTGTGTGTGTGTGTGTGTGTGTGTGTGTGTGTGTGTGTGTGTGTGTTTGAGACACAGATGCCTCCTGTAAGGCCGTGTGTGTGTGGCCCTGGAGTCACCTTAGTGTTGTTTTAGGCTTGTTTATTTGTTTACCCGTCAGAGCAGCACTGAAAAATGTGCACAGGAAACACACGCTGCGTGCTGTAAAGCCTCATTTACAGAATCTGTGTGTATTCAGGGCTCCGGGTGACATAAAGAACCGACCCTAAAGCACGCACATCAGGCCGGAAAATTAAATTATGGCTCTTGAAGGCAAACAACCTTCTCTCGACCTTCTGCCGAGGTCCTGCTCGGACTCTGGTAGTGCACATGTGGGCCGTGGTGTGTTTTTTTTTCTCCTTCCGTTCAGCCTTCACTCAGCAGCAGCTGGAGAGATTTAAACCTCAGTCGTGTTGGTGTCGGATTTTGGCCTTCAAAAGTCTCGGGTTACATTACGCACCCGAAATCTCCATTGGATATTTTAAGAGATGCCGTAAAATTATTTGGGACGGCAATCCGATCCCGGCGTTTACACCGATTTCACGCGTCTCGTGATCACTTACGCAAGCGCTTCAAAGACAGACGTATCAGTGAGCGGAAGACAGAAACCCAAGAACTAACTCTAAAAGCCTTTTCTGCTGCACAGGGTGCCAAAACATTCAGCAACAAAGTCTCTGGTATTTCCTGACTGTGCTTGAAATAAGCACCAACAAAATAATAGATTGTATTAATTTACATTTAAACAAACACTGAATAAATGTACAGATATTGAGAGCGAGAGAGAGAGAGAGAGAGAGAGATGTAGAGAAAGATGTAGAGAGAGGGAGAGAGTTGTAGAGAGATGGCGAGAGACATGGAGAGAGAAGGAGAGAGAGAGATGTACAGAAAGATGTAGAGAGAGGGAGAGAGTTGTAGAGAGATGGAGAGAGACATGGAGAGAGATGGAGAGAGAGAGATGTAGAGAGAGGGAGAGTTGTAGAGAGATGGAGAGAGACATGGAGAGAGAGAGATGTAGAGAAAGATCTAGAGAGAGGGAGAGAGTTGTAGAGATATGGAGAGAGACATGGAGAGAGATGGAGAGAGAGAGATGTAGAGAGAGGGAGAGTTGTAGAGAGATGGAGAGAGACATGGAGATAGATGGAGAGAGAGAGATGTAGAGAAAGATGTAGAGAGAGGGAGTGGGTTGTAGAGAGATGGAGAGAGACATGGAGATAGATGGAGAGAGAGAGATGTAGAGAAAGATGTAGAGAGAGGGAGTGGGTTGTAGAGAGATGGAGAGAGACATGGAGAGAGATGGAGAGAGAGAGATGTAGAGAGAGGGAGAGTTGTAGAGAGATGGAGAGAGACATGGAGAGAGAGAGATGTAGAGAAAGATCTAGAGAGAGGGAGAGAGTTGTAGAGATATGGAGAGAGACATGGAGAGAGATGGAGAGAGAGAGATGTAGAGAGAGGGAGAGTTGTAGAGAGATGGAGAGAGACATGGAGATAGATGGAGAGAGAGAGATGTAGAGAAAGATGTAGAGAGAGGGAGTGGGTTGTAGAGAGATGGAGAGAGACATGGAGATAGATGGAGAGAGAGAGATGTAGAGAAAGATGTAGAGAGAGGGAGTGGGTTGTAGAGAGATGGAGAGAGACATGGAGAGAGATGGAGAGAGAGAGATGTAGAGAGAGGGAGAGTTGTAGAGAGATGGAGAGAGACATGGAGAGAGAGATGTAGAGAAAGATCTAGAGAGAGGGAGAGAGTTGTAGAGATATGGAGAGAGACATGGAGAGAGATGGAGAGAGAGAGATGTAGAGAGAGGGAGAGTTGTAGAGAGATGGAGAGAGACATGGAGATAGATGGAGAGAGAGAGATGTAGAGAAAGATGTAGAGAGAGGGAGTGGGTTGTAGAGAGATGGAGAGAGACATGGAGATAGATGGAGAGAGAGAGATGTAGAGAAAGATGTAGAGAGAGGGAGTGGGTTGTAGAGAGATGGAGAGAGACATGGAGAGAGATGGAGAGAGAGAGATGTAGAGAGAGGGAGAGTTGTAGAGAGATGGAGAGAGATGGAGAGAGAGAGATGTAGAGAAAGATGTAGAGAGAGGGAGGGAGTTGTAGAGAGATGCAGAGAGAAGGAGAGAGAGAGATGTAGAGAAAGATGTAGAGAGAGGGAGAGAGTTGTAGAGAGATGGACGGAGACATGGAGAGAGAAGGAGAGAGAAAAATGAAGAGAGAGGGAGAGAGTTGTAGAGAGATGGAGGGAGACATGGAGAGAGATGGAGAGAGGGAGAAAGAGAGAGAGAGATGTAGAGAAATGGAGAGAGACATGTGGGGGGGGGGTGGATAGAGACATATAGAGAGAGGGAGAGATGGGGAGAAATGTCAACAAAGAGATGGAAAGAGAGATAGATGCAGAGAAAGAGAGAGAGAAGGAGAGATATAAAGAGAAAGAAAAAAGAGATATTGATAGAGAGAGCTCTACATCACTCTCTCTCCCTTGCTCTCTATCTGTACATTTCTCCACATCTCTCTCCCTTTCTCTTCATCTCTCTATCTCTTTCATCTCTCTCTCTACAGCTTTCTCTCTCCCACTCTCTCCATCTCTCTCTCTCTCTCTCTCTCTCTCTCTCTCTCTCTCTCCACTTCTCTATTGCATTGTATTAACAGAATAATATGCTTTAGGATGAAGAACTGAATAATCAGTTAAGAGCTTAAGAATAATTTCATCTCGCTTTTCGATGGTAATTTGGTTGAAGTTGAAGTAAGTTTAACCGAATAACGCTCGATCAAATAAGGGCATTGATAATTAAATCACTTCTGGCCTGTTGGGCTTTAAATGATTCAATTCAATCAATGGAATCAATTCAGTTTGATTCGAGAGCTTTTAAAAACAGAGCCTGTAACGGAGCAGCTTCAGAAATCCAGATTTATCGATTCGTGCTGCATTCAAACTTGATCTGAAGTCAGAACTACGTCATTTTTGAGCTAAAATCACGGACGTCTCTGGGTTTGTCTTTTGTTAGCAACAACTAGCTAACTGGGACGAGTAAACAGCAAAGTGTTATTGACTTAACGAGCGAATCCGTCTGAATGATCGAGCTGAAACGAATAGTTGTATGCTGTGAGCAGCCATGTTGATTTGATGTCACTTGCTGAACTCGGAGTTGACAAGACCTTCCTGTGTTCTTGAGAAAGAATTCACGTTCTGATAAAAAAAAGACCTAGAATTTGGCCAGCTTTGGTTCCTCGTGTTGTTAAAAAACACAGAGAGTGCGCAGAAATACGGATTAACATTCATATCATTCTGAGCTAACGCTATAACGAATGCTTACGTCTTTCTTCGGCTCACATTCAGAGCCGAGAGGACCGCAGCGGCTAAACTGCAGCTCACACACTCCACTACACGCTCCTCCACACACTCCACTACACACTCGCTAGCTCCTGCTGTGAGAAAGAGGAAATCAGCGATGTGTATTGGCTCTGCAGTGATTGAGCTACACACAGCTCTGGTCATGTTTAACACCATCACAGATTCCTTTCATCTGCTTCCTCTGCAGCTTTCACCACCAAACAATGAACAGCACGCCACGGCACGGCGCAAACACACAAACCTGACATCACGTCTAGCAGAAGCGCATTAGTCAGATTTGTTGTTTAAACAAATATTTTCTAGTTTTATGATTCGTTTCTTCCTTTTCCCGATTTTTTTCTGCAGATTTCTTAGAATTTCTAGTTTTTAGCTACATTTTCCAGTTTATGTCAACTTCTAACTTCTTCCGTTTTCCAGTTTTTTAAGTTTTTCCGATTTGTACGTCTCTCCAGATTTTTATTTCTCAATGTCTATTCCCGCCAATTTCTCTAATTGTACCATTTCTCTCGTTTTCAATCGTCTATCTTCATCAGTTTTGCAGTTTTACAGCATCTGTGAAAAGAATCATACAAAACGACCTCACTGTCCTTGAACAAGACAATACAATTCAGCTCATATCGCTTGGACACTCTGGACAATTTGGGGTAAATTACTCAAAATACATTACATAAGACCAACCTGACCATAACACTTGTGCTTGTTGAATCAGCTCCACTCTTCTCTTCTAGAAGGCTTTCCACCAAATGTTGGAGCGTGGCTGTGAGGACTTGTGATCATTCATCTACAAGAGCATTAGCAAGATCAGACACTGATGTTGATGATGGTGTGGAGGTCTGGGGTTCAGTCGGTGTTCCAGTTCATCCCAAAGGTGTTCAGTGGGGTTGAGTCAGAGTCAGGGCTCGAGTTTTTCTACTCCAACTTTAACACGTCATGTCTTCATGGATCTCGCTTTGTGCACAGGGGCATCGTCATGCTGGAACAGTGAAGAGAAGCTATGCAATTGTCTGTTTCAAACTACATGTGTGTGTCAGGGGTGCACATACTCTTGCACCTATAGTGTAGACAATTATACAAAATTAAGCTTATATAGATGCAATGTATGCTTTTAGAACAAAGTGGTAGATTATGAGGAAGTTTTGGGTGATATCCACAGCGCTGTGATTGGTTGGTTTGTTTGTTTATTTGTTTATTTATTTATTTATTTGTTTGTTTGTTTGGTTGGTTGTTTGTTTGTTTATTTATAATACATAATGTATAATCAAATGTACCTAATATTTCTTAGAATAAATTATGATAAATTAAATACAGGGTTTTTTTTAATAAAATATATATTGTGTAGTCATTTTTTCCCCCTAATATTTCCTAGAATAAAGTCTAATAAAAAAACAGGATTATTTACATTCTTTATATTATTATTATTATTATTATTATTATTATTATTATTATTATTATTATTATTTATTGTATTATGATTTTTTTTTAATTATCATTATTATTACATTCTTTATATTATTTCTACTCATTTTAATTTTAAAAGATATTTTACTAATATAAAGAATTCAATTGTTTTGTGCTAACAGCGCTGATAATTTTTTAATTTCTTGAAATACATTTTTTTTAATAACCAAAATCTGTAGAAAAAACAAATCATTTACAATCGAAATACACTTAAAAATCTTATCTTTCATTTAATATAATTACCCAGTAAAGGGAGTATTATGGTTGTTTATACAGACACTGGAATACAGGACAGTGGTGAGAGCGGCCATGCTGTATGGTTTAGAGACAGTGTCACTGAGGAAGAGACAGGAGTCAGAGCTAGAGGTAGCAGAGCTGAAGATGTTGAGGTTCTCTTTGGGAGTGACAAGGTTGGACAGGATTAGGAATGATTACATCAGAGGGACAGCTCATGTTGGACGTTTGGGGGACAAAGTTAGGGAGGCCAGATTAAGATGGTGTGGACATGTTCAGAGGAGGGAGAGTGAGTATATTGGTAGGAGAATGTTGGACATGGAGCTGCCAGGCAGGAGGCAAAGAGGAAGGCCAAAGAGGAGGTATATGGATGGAATTAATGAGGATATGAAGCTAGTGGGTGCAAGTGTTGAGGATGCAGAAGATAGGGATAGGTGGAGAGAGATGATTCGCTGTGGAGACCCCTGAAGGGAAAAGCCGAAAGAAGAAGAAGATACAGACACTGGAATAACCAGTGATCATTTCAGCAGGCATGAGTAAACCAGGTGCTGGTGTTTATGGAGGTTTTGTGGCTGTTTGTGTGAATATCGGTCATTTTTTATCTATTTGTCTTTCATTAATCCACCTAAATTTGTGCACGTGTGGAAATTCCAGACGGTTTTGTGCAAATCGGCGAAGACGTGACTTTTAGAGCTGCTCCAAGTCTTAAAAACTTTCCAGTATCTCGATGAATCTGAATAAATGATCTTGAATATCACACACTCGCACGTGCGGTGTGTATAATTACTCTTTGCTGAAATGTATTTCCTGTTTCAGAAATAATCACACCGCTGTGGAGCATTACGACACGACGCCTGATCTGATCTGATCTGCCGATGTAATTAATTGGACTCTTCATTAAGTTAATAGCTGACAAATGAACAGCACAATAGACTTTAAAGCAGACGAGGCTGGGAGACAGCATGACACACTCCAGCTGATAATAACCACACACACACACACACACACACACACACACACACACACAAACACACGTGCCACTTCCTGACACAATCAGGTTATGTGTTATAATTCATTTAATGGAGTTGACTTTAATTTAATTCTGATATAACAGGATTGTTTTAAAAGCAACACTTTAGTGTTTTATTGTGTAAAGACAATCAAGGAATAAATAATAATACTACTATATTACATGACTAATGTAAAATAAAGACTTTTTATCGATTTCTGTGACAACTGAACCAGTACACACAGCTTATTCTTATTCTCAACTTATTCTCTCTCTCTCTCTCTCTCTCTCTCTCTCTCTCTCTCTCTCTCTCACACACACACACACACATACACACACTCAAACCAATAGTTTTTTGGACTCATTTTGTGTTATTTTTTTTGTGCCATCATTGTGTTACTATATGAGCAAAATCTGAAATGAGTAAAAATGCCTAGAAATAATATTATATAATATATTCATTTAAATCGATTCAAATTACTACAATTATTTTCACTTCCCAGAATACATGCATGTATATATGTATGTATTTTTCCCCAAAAGCTGGCTAGCATGTGCTAAATAATAATTGTGCTGTGATTGTTTTATTTATTTATTTTTAAATACATACTGTATAATCAAATTTATCTCATTTCTTAGAATAAATTATACTAAATTAAATGCAGTTTTTTAATAAATAAATAAACAAACAAACACATATTGAGTAGTCATTTTGTCCCTAATATTCCTTAAAATAAAGTCTGATAAAAAAAAAAAAAACAACAACAACACAGGATTATTTACACTCTTTATATTATTTCTAGATATTTTACTAATATAAAGAATGAAACTGTTTAGTCTTAATAGCTAATAGATAATTTAGCTTCTTTCTCGAAATAAATTCTTTAAATAAACAAAATCAAACCGTTTACAATCGAAACACACTTAAAAATCCTATCTTTGATTTAAGATAATTGCCTGATGAGAAATATTCTATGAATCTAAACATATATTAAATCTAAACATATATTTAATCCATAATGTGTTAAACATAAGAATAAAAATGTGTTGGTAATTAGCACATGATATTTGAGAGTGTTTGATTAGAGTTTACAGGCTGCATACACACCCATTTAAGTGCACTCACATGAGTAAATAAATAACTTAAATATGTAAGAGACGTCACCACGCCTACGTGAACTGTCCGTAAACACGTGGAGGATGAGGCGCTCTGTATATCGTCAAGCCCCTGAATGGCTGAAGGTGTGTTTTGATGGTCTAGGTGTGACCGCTGCCTGCTTTCATCTGTCTGGGTGAATAGAGGTGTGTGTCGCTGTTGAATGAGCTGTGAAACACACCCTGGGGAAAACAAAAGCGTAGACTGTGAACTCCATCACATGAGGGATTTAACTCTTTTCACCAGAATGGAAATGGACTTATGGGACGTTTTCAATCAGTTTAAACACATGAATTATTTTCTGGCTGTGAGTCTGATATAAAACGAGTCAGGACTCTGTTGGCTTTCAGTGTGAGACGTGTGTTTTTCCCGTCTGTTGGATAACCTTACACAGAATTTTAGTGGTTGAAGATCAACAAGAGAGCAGAAATGGGTTTGATATCAACATTTACTTTAAAGATAGAAACATTTGTGTGGGGGGAAAACTAACTGTTTTGGGGGTTATTTGGGAACTTTTCTATAAATATATTGCCCCTAGTAGGCTAGAGAAAAACAGGAATACTTCTGAAACACTACAAATTCTTGTAAAAAGTCCTGAGTGTCTACTTTCATATGAGCTTCATATTAAGCACCGGTGTGGAGTGGAACATGACAATGACATGGACACGACAAAATAGGAGCAAACTCGAGTTTTTGGCCTCAGGGGGGAGGAATAGTTCATCTGTGTTTATAGCAAAGAAAGAAAGACAGTGAGAAAGAAAAAAGTTTACTGATGCTACAATGAAAATGAAACCTTTCCTGTGAAGCAGAGAAACTTATTGTTGTAGCTTCTCCAGTCTTCTCCAGTTTCCTCCCACTGTCTAAAAACATGCCGGAAGTGGATTGGTCGTGTTAGGTGTGAACGAGTGTGTGAACGGTGTCCTGTGATGGAGCAGCAGCGGTGTATTCACTCCTCAGGGACATGGCTCTCGGGATAGCTCCACCATGACCCTGAGCAGGCGCAGTATCGGGTGAAACTAACAAAAAAAAAAAAAAAAAATGAATGTAGACATTAATTACAAACTTAATTTAAAAAAAATCTCATTTTATTTGTCACCTACACAATCATCCACAGTAGGTATATGTAGTGAAATGCTTTTTACGGCTTTGGTATGAAAATAGAGTCGGATAGAAACATACTGAAAGTGGAATTAACGCTACGATTAAAAATAAAAATAAGATACAGTAAAATAAAATAGAGCATACAGGGCGTATAGGGAAATATAGTGGAAAATTGCATTAAAACTTAATAGCTAAAAGATAGAAAAAGTAGTATCTGAATACAGTCATTACATCTGTATATAGTACAGTGATGTGTGAATGGAATGAATATGAATATGGAATGTTATCATTGTTAAAATGCAAAAATGTTGTGTTTCCTACGTGTGTTTATAGAGTTATTCATGCTGATTGAATATTATATTTCTTTTTATAGATTATTTATCCATTCCTTCATTTTCAGTAAGCTCTTTATCCTGTTTCAGGTGTCGATGGATCTGGGAATTCTCCTGGGATCGGATACAAGTTCATCAGTGATGTACTTATAATATATTTATATTTTATGGTTTGTTTGTTGAATATTTTCCAATAACAGCACAATTACTTCAGTTAACAGGCTTATGCATGGGAAAGGCCCGGTGTAGTTACCCTTCAAATAAAGTGTTACTGATTAATGCTAAACAAAAGAAAAGTCCACATCCAAACCCTTCAGACTGGAGCGGTGTAAGACTTTCATTAGGAGACAGTGGTAGCTCAAGTGCTTAAGGCTCTGGATTGTGAAACAGGGTTCAAGCCTCTGCATTGCCAAGCTGCCACCGTTGGGCCCTTGAGCAAGGCCCTCAACCTTCCCCTGCTCCAGGGGCGCTGCTTCATGGCTGACCCTGCACTCTGACCCCAACACTTCAAGGATGGGATATGCGAAGAAACAATTTCACTGTGCAGTAATGTATATGTGACAAATAAAAAGCAACACATTATTACTACAGTGAGATTTACAACCTGCTCCGAAAGAATAATGACAGTTTAGAAACTTTAGATTGCTTTGCAGCATACAGTATACACTATATTAATGCACTTTGTTGTCCTACAGATTCCTCTGGGAGAGAGAAGGAAAAACCCAGACACAATCGCTCATTACCTAAGCTAGCAGAGGAGAAAAGCAGGCTGAGCCAGGAATAACTCCTGAGGAAACGAGCGCAAATGGCTTGACTGGATATTAACAATAGCCGACAGTGAGTGGAGGGAAACGTGTGCTGACCCTCCAGAAGATCTTGGAGGACCTGTCAGTTTCCTGTCAGGAACCTCAGCCTCCACCTCTGCGCTTCCCCCATCTTCCTTCGTCCCCTGCTGCGGGTGAGGCTGAGGGGGAGAAGGTTCCTGTTCAGGGAAATCCTGCATCACTGCTGTTCATCTCTTCAGCGCAGGACCTCGACAGCCTGCTTCACCCCCTGGAGAGCTGTCAGGAGTGTCGGGAGTGTGGAGCAGCCGTGATAAAGTCCACACAAACACACATCCTCATCACCTCGCAGTCACACACAGGGCAAGAGGGAAAGGGGAAAAGCAGAAATGCTGATTTACAGCAGTGCAAGTGACCGATATAGCACAGAGATAGAGACGGGTAACAAAACAATGATACAAAAATTGTCAAATTTTATTAATGCATTCTCTACAAAAGCTGTGCTTCAGATCATTTTTTTTTAACTGTGGCAGATTTTCTGCGCCTTTGGGCCGAGACGCGTCACCTGACATCATCACAACATGCATTCAACCAAATCCCTCTTTTAGTCACCCATCATCTTCATCTTCATCACCGTCATCATCATCACTGACTGGCGGGTTGTTGCTACTTTTTTGTCTACTCAGGTTTCCAAAGAGTGCCATATTTCCGCACTGGCAGGATGACGGATTTTGTAACGGTTATTGACGTATCGGCACAGGCTAATAAATGGGATACGCCTCAGGGCTTAATGGCTTAAACATTAGTGATTAGTTTATGGCTATAAGTAAGACCATTTAAAGTGGCTGTATTTTGTTTCAGTCTGGTTTCAACCCTGAACAGATGAGTCGTCTGTTTTTAACCCTTTTTTTTTTTTTACCAGTACAGTGGTGTACCAGTCCATCAGAGGAATGGAAATGGACTTACGGGACATTTTCAAATCAGTGTAAACAAATGACTGAAAGCCTCTATGTTTTATGTTTAAAAAAACCCCAAAACAATAAGAGTCACTGAAATACAGCCAGGTTTTTGTCATGGTTCAATCTGCTGAAGTACTTTGTTGAGGCCACCTGATGATGACCTTCTCTAGGGAATGAGCTGAAAAAACCTTTTAGAAGGATACTTTTTTCCCCCCTAGCAGTCTAGAAAGTACTGTGTCTTACACAGGAGCCGTGTGATAAGATGGTTTATACGTGTATTGTTGTTTTCAATTAAAGATGAATAGCAGTGGATGGAGAGCTTCTCTCAGCTCATCCTCTTATAGCTTGACAAGACATCTTCAGACTTCTAACACTTCAACAAGATGTTCGAAATGACTTGAAGTGACTAATTAGAGAAAATCTCTGCACCTGGAGAAAGCATTACAGACTGAAGCTGAAAGAGAGAGCAGTCTCCAGGTCGTCCTTTAAGGAAAAGCACATTATTAAAAGGAGCACGTCTGTGGCGGTTCACGACTTGTGGGTGGAAAAGCGTGGAATCTTCCGGATATGAGGGTGCGAGATCAGGAGTTCTCATCCTCCCGAAAGCCACAAAGGCCTCCTTCATGACCTCCTCTATCCTCTCCATTGTAAGTGCAAGCTCTCTCTCACCGGCGCTAAATGTGGGTGCTGTGAGTGGCGGAGCACACAGCCGGCTCAGCTGCGCTTATTCACGCCATTCACACACACACACACACACACACACACACTACACACACACACACACACACACACACAGAGATCTCTTCTCATCACACAGAAAGAAGGAGATCGGTGGTATAATTTAAATGATCTCATGCTGGACGTTCCATAAAGACATCAGTGTCAGAGTATTTGTATTTCAGCACTTTAGGTTTTATTTTAATAATCAGAAGGTTGTGAGTTCAAATCTCATGACTATCTTATCAGCCACTTTTCCATCAATACCAATGGTAAAATTAAATAAATAAATATATATACAGTGGTGTGAAAAAGTGTTGGCCCCCTTCCTGATTTCTTATTTTTTTGCATGTTTGTCACACTTTAATGTTTCAGATAATCAAACACATTTAAATATTAGTCAAAGATAACACAAGTAAACACATCATGCAGTTTTTAAATGAAGGTTTTTATTATTAAGGGAAAACAAAATCCAAAACTACATGGCCCTGTGTGAAGGGCCAGACCATCACACTACCACCACCATATTTTACTGTTGGTGTGATGTTCTTTTTCTGAAATGCGGTGTTACTTTTACGCCAGACGTAATGGGACACAGACCTTCCAAAAAGTTCAATTTTTGTCTCGTCAGTCCACAGAGTATTTCCCAAAAGTCTTGGGGATCATCAAGATGTTTTCAGGCAAAACTGAGACGAGCCTTTATGTTCTTTTTGCTTAGCAGCGGTTTTCGTCTTGGAACTCTGCCATGCAAACCATTTCTGCCCAGTCTCTTTCTTATGGTGGAGTCATGAACACTCACCTTAACTGAAGCAAGTGAGGCCTGCAGTTCTTTGGATGTTGTTGTGGGGTCTTTTGTGACCTCCTGGATGAGTTGTCGCTGCGCTCTTGGGGTAATTTTGGTCGGCTGGCCACTCCTGGGAAGGTTCTCCACTGTTCCATGTTTTTGCCATTTGTAGATAATGGCTCTCACTGTGGTTCGCGGCAGTCCCAAAGCTTTAGAAATGGCTTTATAACCTTTTCCAGACTGATAGATCGGTAGGTTTGTGACCTCAAGTTGAAGCGAACTTGGGTTCTGCAGCAGGACAATGATCCAAAACACACCAGCAAGTCCACCTCTGAATGGCTGAAGAAAAACAAAATGAAGACTTTGGAGTGGCCTAGTCAAAGTCCTGACCTCAACCCGATTGCGATGCTGTGGCATGACCTTAAAAAGGTGGTTCATGCTCGAAAACCCTCCAATGTGGCTGAATTACAACAATTTTGCAAAGATGAGTGGGCCAAAATTCCTCCACAGCGCTGTAACAGACTCATTGCAAGTTATGGAAAACGCTTGATTGCAGTTGTTGCTGCTAAGGGTGGACCAACCAGTTATTAGGCTTAGGGGGCAAATACTTTTTCACACAGGGCCATGTAGTTTTGGATTTTGTTTTCCCTTAATAATAAAAACCTTCATTTAAAAACTGCATGATGTGTTTATTTGTGTTATCTTTGACTAATATTTAAATGTGTTTGATTATCTGAAACATTAAAGTGTGACAAACATGCAAAAAAATAAGAAATCAGGAAGGGGGCCAAGACTTTTTCACACCACTGTATATAACAAAGCAACATATGCTAACATTTCTGCCATAGCTTAAGCGGCTTTACAGAAGTATATATATATATATGCACAAAACTTTTTCACACCACTGTAGATTCCAGTAATTGACGTACATCTGAGTTGCTCTAACCCTTAACCCCTGCTCAGACTCTCTAGTCCTCCAGACGGCACATCCTTTAGTGACCCACAAAGCCCCAACACTTTTTCACACCACTGTATATATATATATATATATATATATATATATATATATATATAAATAGGTTATTTATTACCTACGTCACGCGTGACCTTTTGACATGATTACATAGTAGTGTCGTGAACGCGCATCCCAGAGCTAGTACTAGACGAGCTTTTGTGGTTAAAAAGTATACAATTTTTTATTTTTCTAAGAAAATGAGTGATGCTTTGGCTAGATAAGAGCCTTCTTCCTGGGCTGGGATCGTTTAGAGGTGCTTTTAAACCGCATTTTGGAAGTTCAAACTCGCGGGCACCATTGAAATCCACTATATGGAGAAAAATCCTGAAATGTTTTCCTCAAAAAACATAATTTTCTTTACGACTGAAGAAAGAAAGACATGAACATCTTGGACGACGAGGGGGTGAGTAAAATATTTATAGATTATTGTTCTGGAAGTGAACTTCTCCTTTAAACCTGGATTATTTATTTATTTATTTTGCACTCTCGCTCCTGGTCCCGAAGTCAGTGGGGTTTTTTTAATTTGTTTTTGTTTTAATTTGATTGAGTAGTGACAGTGATAACACTACTAATAATATAATATTATAATGTGTTGTTGCTAGCAATTTCGCGCATGCGCAGAAAACCCGAGTTTCCGCGCAAGCGCAATACAAATCGTGTTTCCGGTACAGATCGAGTACTGAGAGTAGTAGAAGTATGCTAAATAATAGCATCATGCAAAGACAAACACAGTTTAGCATTGAACAGTGTGTTACTCAATTTATTCTTCATGCATTTTTCATAAGAGCACAGTTTTCCATCTCCACAGGTTTTTATGTAATAGAATAGATGAATCAGTGAATCAAGTGAATTAAGTGAATCATATAATCACAACATGAACTGTGAACAAGCAGCCCCAGGTCTTATAGTACTAAAGAAATAATTCTAATCGCCTCCAACACACAGCTCTAACACACAGCTCCACCTTTACATATTGAAAATCTTAAGACCACACCTCTACAAACTTTAGAGCTTTCAAATGGATGACATTCCATAACACCTCTGAGACAACAGCTGAACTCTGAGCAGCTTTATCTTCTGCTTTGTGTTGCATTTCTGCTTTTGTGTGTTGTGTTGATACAGCTACTTCTCGTGCCTGCAATAACGACACACACACACACACACACACACCCAGTCGCCGCATCAAACACACAGCACTAAACAGGTGCTTGGCTCAGGAGACCTCCCGTGTGGCCCCATGTAATGATGTCAGCACTGAGGCAAAATGTGAACACATTCAACAAGGGAAGAGTGTGTGAACTACAACAAGTGTGTGTGTGGTAGCAGGGAACACTTGTACATCATCTAGAGCAGGAGTTCCCGAAAAAATTTTTAAGGCAGTCTCCTTTCTGAGTATTTCTACTGAGTATTTGTTTTTGCATCACAAAAACAAAAGCGTTTAGTTTATTTTCACACAAATGTTTGTATCTTCACAGTAAATGTTGATATCAAACCCACTTCTGCTCTCTGAGACGCTCCAAGTGCTTGTTCATAAAAATCTAAAATGTGAAGGTGTTTATCTTCACCCACTAAAATTCTGAGTAAAGTTTTCCAACAGAGGGGAAAACACACATCTCACACTGAAAGCCAACAGACTCATTTTATATCAGACTCACAGCCAGAAAATCATTCATTTCTTTATACTGATTTTAAAAAGTCCCATAAGTCCATTTCCATTCTTCTGGTGGACTGGAATGGCAGTGTACTGGTAAAAAGGGTTAGCTACATAATAACCATAACATCATTAGTACTAGCTGATAGTAATGTTATATACCATTTGTGGGTTCATTCATTCTTTTTTGTCTACCGCTTATCCGATCTATACTCGGGTCACGGGGAGCCTGTGCCTATCTCAGGCATCACTGGGCATAAAGGGTCAGGATACACCCTGGACAGATTGCCAACCCATCACAGGGCACACACACACTACAGACGCCAATCAACCTACAATGCATGTCTTTGGACTGGGGGAGGAAACCGGAGCACCCAGAGGAAACCCCCGAACATGCAAACTGCAAACACACACACACACGGCGGAGGCAGGAATCGAACCCCCAACCCTGGAGGTGTGAGGCAAACATGCTGACCACTAAGCCACCATGCCCCCTCATGTGTGGCTTGAAATAAAGAAATACAGGCAGCGATTCCCTAAATATCTATCACTGACCACTGAGAAAACAAACCTAGGGTGTGTCAAGGGCTATTTTTTTCTACAAAAATGACAAAAATGACTCTTTGTACTCATTATAAAGATGTTTGAAAATACATCAGTTTTTACGTTACTGTTTAGAGCAGTGCAATATTAAATACCCTGTGGTAATGATAGGGGAATAATATGTATATTTACAGTATGTGTAATTACAATAATGGTGGACACAATGTGATAGGAAGATGAAGGCTCAGTGAAGGAGCCTCAAACAAACTTGATTGTTTTTCTCACCTGTTCCTTTATGCTCCTCTTACAGGATTGTGTGGTACAATGTCAGGATTAAACCACACGCCAGAGGTTATAAATTATTTTAGTAAAAGAAAGGTCTGGGCAGTTGAGGTTCAGTTGTTGTGTTAATGTTTTGAGACAGAGAAGAGAAGATCGGTCAGTTTGGATCTTAGGAGCAATGAAATATTAGAAATTTTTTTTTTCCATTGTCTGCTCGTGTTGGATGTTTAGGGGACAAAGTTAGGGAGGCCAGATTAAGATGGTTTGGACATGTTCAGAGGAGGGAGAGTGAGTATATTGGTAGGAGAATGTTGGACATGGAGCTGCCAGGCAGGAGGCAAAAAGGAAGGCCAAAGAGGAGGTATATGGATGGAATTAATGAGGATATGAAGCTAGTGGGTGTTGAAGATGCAGAAGATAGGGATAGGTGGAGAGAGATGATTCGCTGTGGCGACCCCTGAAAGGATAAGCTGAAAGAAGAAGAGCTTATCCGATCTATCATCGGGTCACGGGGAGCCTGTGCTCAGGCGTCATCGGGCATCAAGGGAGGATACACCCTGGACGGAGTGCTAACACACACACACACCAAGCAACTTAGAGACTCCGATCAGCCTAGAAGTCTTTGGACTGTGGGAGGAAACCCACCAAGCACTGGGAGAACATGTAAACTCCACACACACAGTGAGCAGGAGCGAGACTCAAACCCAGGACACTGAAGGTGTGAGGCGAATGTGCTAACCACTAAGCCACCCTTATTAGAAATTAGGAGGAAGAGATAGGAAGAAGAAAGAGAAAAGGGTACATTTTACTTTGGGAAAAGGGAGAAGGAAGTGCAGTGATGAAGATCTTGTGTGATGCAATTCCAAAGTTTGGAAGCTAATATAAAAATATTTGCACCTCATGGAGGTGACTAGAGTCTAAAGCACCAGCAGTTGAATGGGATTAGTGAAGCTGAGAGTCTGAGCAGGGGTAAAAGAGCTCAAATGTATGAAGATAAAATGTGTTTTTGGAATCATCTTGCACAAGCATTTGATAATTTTATGAAGGGAGCATGAAAGGTAGCCTTGTCATGTCACAGCTCTCAATTTCAATCTCTATAGAGTTTCACATGTTTCCTCCATGTCCAAGTTGGTTTCCTGCGGGTTCTCCCGTTTCCTCCCACTCCCTATTCCAGTAGGTGACCTGGCTAGGCTAAATTGTCCAGAGTTGTCCCATTTGAGGCAATCACCCCTGCTATGCATCCAGTTTTGAATCTCTCTCTGAATCCACCTCAAAAAAAATAAAACAATGTAAGGAAGTTATCCACACAATTGCATCCTCTTTAAATCCTTATTTTCCTTATATTTTAATTTTCCTGTAGTAACATTTTATTGTTTATATTCACCATGCCTTAAATGAATTGATGTTAGATAGACAGACGGACGGACGGACGGATGGGAGGGAGGGAGGGTGGACGGACAGATAGATAGATATTTTTGTTTGTTTGTTTGTATGAATGTGCATGTGCCCTGTGAAGATCTGGATTGTTCTGAAGATAATCTCTGGATCTACTGCAACCTTGATCAGTTCCATGTTCTATGAACAACCTCACCCTCAATGCCACAAAGACCAAAGAGCTCATTTTTGACTTCCGGAAATCTCACAGCAGTAGACACTCCTCAACATGGCCGGAAGAAGAGCGTGTCTCCAGCTTTAAGTTCCTGGGTGTCCACATCTCTGAGGATCTGTCTTGTCATCTGAACACCTTAACTTAGGGAGGCGCAACAGCGTCTTTACTTCCTGAGAAGATTAAAAAAAGTTCACCTATCCCCCAAGATCCTGCCGACCGCTGCATTATTGAGAGCATCTTGACGAGCTCCATCACAGCGTGGTATGGCAGCTCCACAGTGTGTGAAAAGAAATCACTGCAAAGGGTGGTGAAAACCGCCCAACGCATCATCAGCACCCAACTACCTGCCACTGAGTCTCTTCACCACAGCAGATGTCTTTGCAGAGCACACAAAATCATCAAGGATTCCTCCCACCCTAGTCAAAAACTGTTCAACCTCCTTCCATCCAGGAGGAGATACAGGTCCATCCTCACTACACTTCACCACCTTGCAGTTCTGCTTCACTCTGTACATTCTGCTACATTTTCTCTGTATAATCTACTTATAATGTACATATTGTTAATTCATAGATTACACCTGGTTTATCTATCTATCTATCTATCTATCTATCTATCTATCTATCTATCTATCTATCTATCTATCTATCGATCTGTCTATCAATCTATCTGTATATACACTGTATATTATCTCTGTTATTGTTGTACATACAATGTACATAATGCACACATTTTGCACAAATATAATCACTCTTTTCTTAACACATTATATGCTATAAATACAACTTGCACATACTGACATTTCCTTATTTATTGATGTACATATTTGTATATTTATCTGCACTTGTTCATTTGCACAATTTCTACTATTTGCACTTCTAGTAGATGCTAAACAGCATTTCGTTGCTATGTACCCGTACTTTTCAATGACAATAAAGTTGTATCTATCTATCAGGATTAATCAGTTAGTGAATATGAATGAATGAATGAGTCTATAAATATGTAATATGTGTATATGTGCCCTGAAATATGGCAAAACAGGTTAAATGTGTGTAGTTTTATTTCTCATCCTATTTTTTATTGTCTGTGTATTGTTGTTGTTGTTGTTGTTGTTGTCTCTGTGCACTGGAGCTTGTGACACTAAAACAAATTCCTTGTATGCGCACACATACTTGGCAATAAAGCTCTTTCTGGTTCTGATTCTAATCTAATTTTGATGTCTTTGTAAAATTCATGTATCGCTGTCTGGAGGCAGGAATCTGTGTGGAGCCTGACCTCTACTGACGCAAGAGAAAACTACAGCAGGAACTAATCACACGGAACTAATATGTTCGTTCGGAAGACGCCGGGGAATATTTTACAGTCGTACATGAATGTATAATGTTGTGTGTTCGTGCTGAAATTAAGTCTGTTGATAACATTAGGCAAGTGTCTGTATTATTATCGGATAAAATAAATTAACGTTTACTTTAATGGAATATGATCGGATTCACGAATACACCGATCTAGCTGTTTATTTATGAGCTTTCGGGGTGAATTAGCTACCTAGCCAACTATAGCGCTAAACAATTCTTAATGAATACAAGATGGCGTCCCGGAAGCAGAAGAAGGTCTGGCGCTATGTGGAAGAAGGAAGTCTCCTGAAGCTGAAGTCTTATCTGAGAAAACATAGAAAAGATGTGGATGTGAATTTTACTCAGGGGAAAAGGAGGAGAGGTGTGTTACACCTGGTCTGCTCGCACGGAGACGACGCGCTGCTCAGGCTGCTGTTAAAGCACGGAGCTGATCCGCTGCAGAGGGACCGGAACGGGGACACACCGTTGCACCTGGCCGCCAGGAAAGCCCTGAAATATGGCAAAACAGGTAAGCTGAAAGCGGGCAGAGCTGTCAACTCTGTTATAAATGTGTACATCATCTGTAGGGCTGAATCTCTAGCTGTATAGATCATGGTGTTTTTTTGTCACTCCGTTACAGAATATGATGATCTGGTAGTTCCTTTGCGTAAACACTGTCCTGCTGCACTGAGCACACCGAACAACGCTGGAGTCACTCCTCATAATCTGCTTCAAAGACTGTGCTTTAAACAGGTATGATCTAATCAAGTTACCACGCAGAGTTCAGGTTTACTCATCTCTGATCTTGTATGTCATTAAACCAGCATGGTTGGGTGACTTTCCTGCTCTAATAAAACTCTTTGAAACACAATTTATTCCTTCAGGTTATAAGTAGATGATATAATTTGTCGAGTATCTTTAACATCGGTTTATTTCACCAAGGTGCTCGAGGAAGCGTTATGTGACAATTTGGCTGCTGTACTTGGAAAATACACTTGCTGTCCACTTTATTAAAAACACCCATACAACTACTCATTCATACAGTTGTCTAATCAGCCTATCGTGTGGCAGCAGCACAGTGCATACGGTCATGAATAAACGTGTCGAGAGCTTTAGTAAATGATCACATTATGCGTTAGAATGGGGTACGGGTAGCTCAGTGGTTAAGGTGTTCGACATATAAGCCCCAGGACTACCAAACTGCCACTTTTGGGCCCCTGAGCAAGGGCCTTTACCCTCAGTTGTTTAGTTTTATAAAAATGAGGTATGCCATGCTAGATAAGGTTGTCTGCCAACGTTATAAATGTACTGTAATGTAATGGTCTCCTGGGATTTTCACACACAACAGTTTACATGATATTACACAGAATGGCAGCAGTGCACTGCATACAATCATGAATATACGGGTCAAGAGCTTCAGTTAATGATCACATCATGCATTAGAATGGGGTAGGGGTAGCTCAGTGGTTGAGGTGTTGAACTACTGTTAAGAAGGTTGTGAGTTCAAGTCCCAGGACTACCAAACTGCCAATGCTGGGACCCGAGCAAGGCCCTTAACCCTCAACTGCTCAAATGTTGCGCTAGATAAGAGCGTCTGCCAAATGCTGTAAATGAACTGAAATGTAATGTAATGAAAGGGAACCTCTAGTGTCCAATGGGCTGATTTGAATATTTTAGAAACTGCTAGTCTCCTGGGTTTTTCATACACAACAGTTTACACCATATTACACAAAATGTAAGCAGTACAGTGCATCAGATCATGAAGATATGGGTCAAGTGCTTCAGTTAATGGTCAGGGATGACTCCTGTCAGCCAAGAACAGCAATCTGAGGCTGTCATGGGCACAGACTCACCAAACTAGATTGGAAATACTCAAACCTATCTATCTGGTATAAACAACCATGCCACGTTTAGTCACAGAAACCCCACTTTTTGACTTTTTGCATTCCGATGTTTGATGTGAACTTTAACTGAAGCTCTTCAACTGTATTTGCATGATTTTATGCACTTTGCTGCTGCCACATGGTAATTGCATAACTGTACTAAAAGTGGACGGTGATTTCAGTTTGAATCATATTTTCAGATTGAAGTGCTTAGACTGCTTGTACATGTGTGGTTCTGTACAGAAGTGGAGTGCTGGAGCAGATGTTCCTCAGCGGTCTGATCCTGAGCAGGAGTGGAGGGAGAAGCTGCTGGGAGAATGCCAAGACGAGTTTTTCGAAACATTTGGGCAGTATGATGACGGTACGATCGATGAGACCTATTTATATTTTAGGCTAAGCTTATACATTTACTTTAATATGGTGAGAGTAAGCTAGCGTTAGTGTATAACTGAAGTGGGTGAACTTTATAAGCTGTAGTTAGTTAAAATATGAACTACATTTTAAAATCTTTCTTTTCTTCACACAAATCTGGCTCGTAATTCCTATTTAAACTCCCTCCAGATTTATTCATTTTAGCTGCTAGAAAACTGATAAAAACTCATTTGGAATGCTAGTTGCTCCGCCCATTTATAACCATTATTACTATGGCAACCAGTAGTAGTAGTAGATGTAAATTCTGCACTTGCTGTTCCACAGACACCTTTCCCTTCCCAAAACCAGGTCTTATGGAGGTAAACATTTGTTAGGGCATGGCAGGTTAGTAAAAACAATAAACCAAAGTTTTTCTTTCTTCTGTGATTTTCAGATTTCTTGAGAGATTATGAAGAGGAAGGTGACTTTGCTGATTGGGCTGAGCGAATCAGGAGGGAATATGAAGCCAAGCGACATGCCAGAGCAAGGACAGACAGGAAGCGGAGACGAAAAAACGAGGAAGAGGAAGAGAGGCAGCGTAGAGAGCTGCACACCCGACTGGAGAAGGAGCACAAGGAATATCTGGAGCGTGCCTCTCGTAAAAAAAACGAGACCCAGCAGGGGAAGAAGAGGCGCTACGAGGAGCGCTGTGACACCGTTTTCCTCAGCTCTTCCTCCAGTGCTTCCCTGGGATACGATGACATTCCCTGGCCTGCGCCGAGTGGCTCAGTCAACCAGATGATAGCCGTCATTCTGCACGGTGTTGACCAATCCGACACGGACGCTTTCCGGAAGTTTCTACGCCGTCAGCAGGCTCTCTGGCACCCAGATAAGTTCTTCCAGCGCTGCGGTGGCCGGCTACAGGACAGAGACAGGCAGAGGATTACAGATACAGTCACGGCTCTGTCCCAGGAGCTGAACAAACTGGCTCAGAGTCTCCGCTGATGCTGGACTCGGAATATTTGTAGCTCTGGAATAAATGAATTACTTTATAGATTCAGTGTGTAATTTGAATCTGATTGATTGGCTGCAGGCAGTCAAAGAAATATTTAATAAACATTAAATATTAATATTGTTTCAATGTTGATGTGTGGTGTGTTTTTTTTTTTCCTTTTAAACTTTTCAAATGTGTAAAAAAAATCAGAAATATAAAAATGTTCTAGAAGTGATTAATCTTGTGTTGTCAGCGACAGAAATATTTGCACCCTTCCTAAAAAAATCTCATATCAGATGTTTTAAACAACGATTATCAGTTAATAGATCATCATATACGGTGCATATATATTGGTGGCTCAGTGGTAGGTTACTCGCCTATCATGTGGAAGGCCCGGGTTCGATTCCAACCAATGCCTCAACCCCAGCCACTGGATGCAGCGCCGGTCCCAAGCCCGGAAAAATGGGAGGGTTGCGTCAGGAAGGGCATCCGGCGTAAAACATTTGCCAAGTTGTTGTGCGGACTAGTTGGTCCGCTGTGGCGACCCCGAACAGGGAGCAGCCGGAAAGCAACTTCTATATACGGTGCATATATGTATATACTGGAGACAGTCCAAAGAAAATATCATATTTGGTGATGCTGTACATAATAATAATAATAATAATGTTTTATTTATTTAGCGCCTTTCAGGAACCCAAGGACGCTTTACACCAAATTGCTATATAAAATGAATACATATAAGTATATAGTCAGTATACAACATGTAATCAACCAGATGGAACAGACAAAAAAGGTTAATCTACAGTAAACTTACAAAAACAAACATAGTGCTGGAAAATTGAGGCAGACAATCAATTAACAAAACATAAAATGAATAAATGAGTTTTGAGGGCAGTTTTAAAGGTCTGAAGAGAAGTGACATCACGAAGGTCTTGTGGTAGTTTGTTCCAGAGCTTAGAAGCTGATATGCTGAAAACCCTACCACCCACACTAGATAGACGGAGCTTGGGTACTGCGAGCAAGTTTTCAGAGCTCGATCTCAGAGTACGGGCAGGGACATAGGGAGTAATCATTTCGCAGAGATAGGAAGGTGCTAAACCATGACGAGCCTTGAAAACTAGAGTAAGAATCTTAAACTGGATGCGGTAACTAACAGGGAGCCAGTGTAGTTGCTGTAAGACAGGAGTGATGTGAGCTGATTTTTTGGTAAAAGTGAGGACCCGAGCAGCTGAATTCTGAATGAACTGCAAGCGATTTATGACTTTTTTGGGTAGACCATAAAGCAAAGAGTTACAATAATCAAGACGTGAAGTTATGAAAGCTGTGAACAACAGTTTCTGCATCTTTGAGATTTAGTGAGGGTCTTAGACGGACAATGTTGCGAAGATGGAAAAAAACAGGACTTGACTAGCTGATTGATGTGGGGTTCAAAACATAGCCTAGAGTCGAACAACACACCAAGGTTTCGTATAGTGGAAGAGGGTTGAACCAGAACACCGTCAATGTTAATAGAAAAATCATGTTCGGTGAGATCAAAGGATTTAGGGGCAACTAGCAGGATTTCAGTTTTTTTTCATATTCAACATTAAGTAGTTTTGAGCCATCCATATTTTGAGATCATGTAAGCAAGATGTTAAGGAAGGGGGAGGAAAAACAGTTAGGTTGTACAGTAAAATAAATTTGTGTGTCGTCAGCATAACTATGAAAATTGAAGCCGTGGCGCCGGATGATCTGACCTAGGGGAAGTGTGTAGATTAAGAATAAAAGTGGACCAAGGACAGATCCTTGAGGCACTCCACGGGAGAAGACGACAGAATGAGAATTGAATTCGATGCTAATGAACTGTTGCCTGTCTGTGAGATATGAGTTTAGCCATTGTAAAGCCGTTTCTGAAATGCCGATTGCAGACAAACGTGACAAAAGTACAGAGTGGCAGACGGTATCAAATGCTGAACTCAGGTCCAAAAGGACCAGAAGGCTGAGGGCACCAGAATCAGAGGCGAGGAGGAGGTCATTCACCACTTTGAGAAGAGCAGTCTCTGTACTGTGGAGGGGGCGAAAACCAGACTGAAATGGTTCCTGCAGATTATTTTTGTCCAAGTGAGTCTGCACTTTTTCTAGGACTTTAGACAAAAAAGGAAGATTGGAAATTGGTCTAAAGTTACTCAGTACTGTGTCATCAAGGCCAGGTTTTTTAAGTATAGGGGTGATCATGGCTATTTTCAGTCCAGGTGGTACATAACCAGACATAAGGGAACTATTTATCATGTGAGTGATAGGTATAATGAGGGAAGGGAGGAGGTTTTTGAGTAGATGTGTTGGTAACGGATCTAACTGGCAGGTGGAGGAGTTAGAGCTCATAATCAGCTGTTCGACCACAGATGTATTGGTGAGAGTAAAGTTAGAAATTGGGTAGGGTATCTGGAAAGTAGAAGTTTCTGAAGGAGTAGAAAACGAAAAGGATTGATAGATATTGTCAATTTTGTGTGTAAAAAATGTCAGAAGATCCATTAAGAATTGGAGATGGTGGTTTAACAAGTTTGTTGATCTCAGAAAAAAGGGTCCTGGGTTTACACTTTGCTCTGTTTATGATATTAGACAAGTAAGTAGCACGTGCAGTGTTAAGGGCTTTTTTATATTGTGATATGAATTCAGCGTAGAGGGTAGCATGAACAGGAAGACAGGTCTTCTTATAGAGACGTTCAAGACGCCTAGCCTTAGCTTTCATTAATCTGAACTCTGGGGTGAACCAGTGGGAAGAATAAGCTGAGGGGACAGTTCTGGTCTTTAATGAGGCCAGAGCTTCCAAGACATTAGATGTAGCTTCATTATATGATGAGAGAATCTCACCAGGACAACAGAGATTAACAGAGAGTGGCAGGGAGGAAGCAGCAATAGCAGTAGAGAAGTTGTCAGCGTTTATGTTTTTCAGGTTTCGATAAGATATTGAAGATTTGATTTTAGATTTGGCAAGGGGGAGTGAGAAGCTGAAGTCAATGAGTTTATGGTCAGATATGCCAACTTCGAGACCCTGGACACAAACATTATTAATTCCAACAGAGCAGATTAAATCAAGGGTATGAGAATGGGGTAGTGTGTAGGAAAATCAATGTGCTGTGTTAAATCAAAACAGTCCAATACAGTCAAAAAATCCTTAGCAGGAGTACAGTCAGAATCCACATGAATATTGAAATCACCAAGCATAATAATATTGTTATATTGGGCACAAGCAATAGTAAGCAACTCGGAGAGATCAGAAAGAAAGTTTGCATGATGTTTAGGTGGTTTGTAGATCAGCAAAATCAAGAGTGGTGTGGGACCAGCATTTCTAAACGACAGATATTCAAAGCTAACAACAGCATGGAAGTCGATATTGATAGTTTTATATTTGTTCTTAATCACAGCTGCCAGGCCACCGCCTCTTCCAGTGAGACGTGGTTCAGACAGATGGGACCCATGACTCTTTATTATCTGAGGATTAATACATAATGATTTGGCACTTGTGGACCAACACAATATTAGGAAGGTGGTCATAATGTTACGCCTGATCGGTGTACACAACCAACTATTGTAAAAGACGGCAATGTGAGGTAAAGAAACTAATCCCAGGGAAGATTGGAATATATCCATTATATCTGAGGTGAATGATTTAAAATCAGTGAATATGAGTAAAAACAACAGGAAGATCTCTTTAAATTCACGTCCTAATAAGGAGAAAATTAAAGTGTTTCTGTTCAATACTCCATCTGTGCTGTAAAAAAAAAAAAAGCCCTGTTGATTTTAGGTGGGAAAAATAATAAAACTAAATGTTGACAAAATGTTGGTGCAGGTTAGAAAGAGAGCAGCACCATGAACCTTTTCCTCAGACGTCTATTACTGATTAATAAATTCTGTTTAGATCATATTATGTAGCAGTGATGCACGGTCAGGTTTAAGGACTAGGAATGATGTCATTAAGTGGATTTTATTACATGGATTTTACATCACAGAGCAAATCAGATGTTTTTTTTTAAACATGGCTTTATGACACTAAGATGTAGTACTTGTCTTAATAATAGAATTGACTTAATAACATTTATAATGATTTTTTTTCAATGCACTGCAGCTTTAAGGTCTATAAACTACTCTCCCTCAAACAGAAATATTCTATGTTTTTAAGAAATGGTATTCTTTTTAACTCTGCCTTCTGTTCAATTTTTCCACTTCCCACCTCTCCTCTGTATTTTACACTATACTGACAAAAGTTTTGGGACACCAAATTGTTGCATTCAGGGCTCGGCCCCTTAGTTCCAGTGAAAGGAACTCTTAATGCTTCAGCATACCAAGACATTTTGGACAATTTCATGCTCCCAACTTTGTGGGAACAGTTTGGGGATGACCCCTTCCTGTTCCCACATGACTGCACACCAGTGCACAAAAAAAGGTCCATAAAGACACGGATGAGCGAGTTTGGTGTGGAGGAACTTGACTGGCCTGCAGAGTTCTGACCTCAACCCGAGAGAACACCTTTGGGATGAATTACAGCAGAGACTGCGAGCCAGACCTTCTTGTCCAACTACAGTGTCTGACCTCACAAATGTGCTTCTAGAGGAATGGTCAAAAATTCCCATAAACACACTCCTAAACCTTTCTAGAAGAGTTGAAGCTGTTATAGCTGCAAAGGGAGGGCCAACACTTCCCAAAACCTTTGGCAATATAGTGTATTATGTATTATTTTTGGAAGCATGATCGTGGTTAGGGTGTAGTGTCTGTATGCTCATCTACTCCTTCTCTACTATGAGCTGTGAGTGTGTGTGTGTGTGAGAGAGAGAGAGAGAGAGAGAGAGAGAGAGAGAGAGAGAGAGAGAGAGAGAGAGAGAGAGAGAGAGAGAGAGAGAGAGACCTATGATGAAAATGTACTAGATGGATGGATAACACACAGACACAAATTTCTTGACTGGACACTAACCTGGAGTGATGTCAAGCATGCATGCTCATTAGATTATTAGGCCACATCCAGTATTCAGCAAGTGTTTTATTAAATTGATATTTTTTAATATACTTTATTTTTCCTGGATATTTAATACATCACTGAATTCTGGAATCCCATAAACATTTTTATTCTACACCACAGACAGCAGGACATCAGCAGGCCCGCTGTGGAAATGTGTATCTTGCTAAAACATGCAGTGATTGTAGGTGTGTATTTAATGTGAACAGAGGTTAGAGTGTTATCATGTCATTATGGTGGATTTTCTGCAAGAAAACTTAATGTTCAAATTCACACCCTTTTAAACAAAGGACAGGCAGATGGCCTCCTCTGGGACAATACAGCACAGAATATATTCAGGGATGCTCGGGTTGCCAGATTGTGCTTAGACCTATTACTTATGGCCATATATGTGAAATTAAATGACTGATTTAAATACAAATCATTTGTGTGTGTGTGTGTATATATATATATATATATATATATATATATATATATATATATATATATATATATATATATATATTTAATAAGATAAGATTTTTCCTTTGTTTACTACGATACAATGATCAGGCATAACATTATGACCACCATTATCGGATCACACGGGCCCACACTGCAGAGCTGCAGTTTTGGAGATGTTCTGATCCAGTGGTCTAGCCATCACAATTTGGCTTTTGTCAAACTCGCTCAAATCCTTACACTTTTTTCAAATCCTTGCCCATTTTTCCTGCTTCTAATACATCAACTTTGAGGACAAAATGTTCACTTGCTGCCTAATATATCCCACCCACTAACAGGTGCCATGATGAGGAGATCATCAGTGTTATTCACTTCACCTCTCACTGCTCATAATGTTATAGCTGATCGGTGTATGATCATTTGTGGCTTGTGATTGTGTTTGCAGACACAGAGGACAGAAAAAAATCTTCTTGGGAAATCTGTATGTTTTCCATCAAGAATTGAAGTTTTTTAAACCAAAATTTTTCAAAAATTAATGTTAAAAAATACCTCTCTCTGCCATTTTTACTTTTTTCCCCATTGTCTGTACCGCTTATCCGATCTATCCTTGGGTCACGGGGAGCCTGTGCCTATCTCAGGTGTCATTGGGCATCAAGGCAGGATACACCCTGGACGGAGTGCCAACCCATCGCAGGGCACACACACACACACTCTCATTCACTCACTCAGTCACACACTACGGAAAATTTAGAGACTCCAATCAGCCTAGAAGCATGTCTTTGGACTGTGGGAGGAAACCGGAGTACCCGGAGGAAACCCACCAAGCACGGGGAGAACATGCAAACTCCACACACACACACACACACAGTGAGAGGGAGCGAGACTCGCTGGAGGTGTGAGGCGAACGTGCTAACCACTAAGCCACCTGTAAAAGAAATTATATATAGTATAATCATGATAACTCGTAAAGGGGAGGAGCTTAAAGTTTTATCTATCAGAGTAGTTGAGTTGCTATTAGTTTCAGATAACGCTGTGGCCTTGAGTGGACAAAATGAGTAAAGGTAACACTTTTCTGTTGAGTTGGATGATTTTGTTACTAGAGTTGCCAATATTGAATAAACTTATAATATGATGCTTTCCATCGAGTTGAAGTAAAAAAAAAAAATAAAGTCCAAAATTAGTTTAAAAAAAAATATACCTCTTGCTCTCTGCCATTTTTACTTTTTGAACTAATTATAAGGTCAAAATATTAGTCTAGGGGAAAGTCACATGCCATTTTTTCGTAGAATTTCGTGAATTTATTCAGTAAATAAGGTTATCATGGTTTACATCTATCATGGTTTAAGCTCATGTTCTTTCTGAAAATAAAATGAAACGTTTATGCGCATTTTAGAGATTTTATTTAGATCACGTGTTTCCATCCAGCGTTTGGTTTATACTGTAAGAACAAATCCAGCTTGCTAGCGACACGCCCACATTTCTCCTATTAATATGAAGGTGAGTTAATAGTGGTGTATCTGGCAACCCGAGGCAGAGCTGCTGAGCGCCAGCTCATTACAGGAGGGAGATTTTCCATCGCGCCGCGTTTTAAACCCTCAGCATCCTCAACTCCGCTGATTCGGATCTTTTTCATGTCGGATTGGTAAAAAAACCAAAACAGAGGCGCTGTTGTTGTTGTGGTTGTTGACTGATTTCTCATTGCCTTGTTTCCGTGGCTTCCATGGCGAGGCTAAAATTAAAGGTACAGACCGCCATCGATTAATCAGTGCAGCTCTGAAGAGGTAAGCCACTGCAGCTGCTTTAATTCAGGCCTCATGGTGATGCGAGGATTTTTTTTTTTTTTTTTTGTTGCTGTAATTGCATTTTAATCATTAGTCTGCCTTCATGCTGGATCCTGCATCCTATAAACATAGAAACCCAAAGCCTCCAAGACATAATGCAATTAGTGCTCGAGTTCCTATTTATTAAACACACATCGATGCTCATTAGGCTCAGAGTGATGATATGCCTTTTAATCAGTTACAATAACGAGATATTACATGTGAACAGTTTGGTTTATAAAGCAATTTATGTTATAATCACTCTTCATCAGCTGAATTTATTAGTCTGTAAATGTTATTATTTGTTGGTGTTGTTGCTGTAGTATTTAAGACGATGAAGACTTTCTCAGGCAAAAAGTTTCCCGAACAATTTGTTAGAAAATATTTCTTTTATTGTTTAACCAAGAAAAAACACTACAGACAGTTTTAAAAACTTTTTTTTTTCCCCCCACAATAAAAAAAAAAATTATATACATCAGCAGTTATCAACATTTTTGGAAATGTCTTTGTTAGATAAAAATAGAAAAAAATAGAAAACTAAATAGAAATTTGGGGTCAAAACATATAATTCTTTGGAAATGAAAAGGCATTGTTTTTGTTTAGTTTTTGTTTAGTTTTTTTGTTTGTTTTTTACATTCCGTGTGCTATGAAGTGTTTCCAGGCTAGTAAAAGTGGTTTGTAAAGGGAAATTGCTAGGTCTAATTATAATAACTGGTGAATATATAAATTACGTATAAAAATAGGTTTTCAGGGATATATGACATGAAGTGATGAAGTGCTCCAGGTGGGCGGGGCTTAAAGTTTTGATCAGAGTAGCATTTCAGAGGAATGTTTCACATAACATTGTGGTTTCGAGGGGACGAAAACTCTAAAGTTAACATTTTTCTGTTGAGCTTGATGATTTTACTACTAGAGTTACCTTTGTTGGATAACCTTATACAGAATTTTAGTGGTTGAAGATAAACACCTTCAAATTTTAGATGCTTGTGAACGTGCACTTGGGGCGTCTCGGAGAGCAGAAATGGGTTTGACGTTAAACTTAACCGTTTTTGGGTTTTTTTTGGAACTTTTCTATGAATATATCGCCCTTAGTAGGCTAGATAAAAAACAGAAATACTTCTGAAAAACTAACAAATTCTTAAAGCTCTGAGTGTCTACTTTTATACGAGCTTCATATTAACCAACACTGTGGAGCGGAACATGACAAAGATCTTGAACACAACAAAACCGGAGCAAATCCTATTTTTTTTGGCGTCTGGGATTAAAGAAAGAATGATATTTTTATCCAGATGTATTTACAACAAGTTAGTTATAGTATAAAACAAACATCGCGCACAAAAAGTGTCTTGACTCATTTTATATCAGACCAGAAAATTGCTTATTTGTTTACAATGATTGAAAATGTCCCATAAGTTGAATAGAACGCCATGGTAAAAAAAAAAAAAGTATTAATTTATAAAAATCAATAAATAATTAAATATTAACAGCATATTGATGTGTTATAAGTGGAATAGGACACTTGGGATTCTGACATCACACCAGCCAGTCTTTGATTATTTTCCCATCATAGCCGAGTCAGCTGTTTTGTCTGAGGAATAAAGACTGAGATTAACATCACTGGATAAAATAATCTTCACCTCAAATTATATAAACATCGTCAGTTATCAGTCTCGGGTTAATATCGGGTTTAATCCACACCAAAGTAGTTTGTTAGTTATACAGTAGCTCTGTGTGTCTGTGCTTCCATAATCTGCATTAATATGTGTATTTGTATAATTTTTCATGCACTTTATTCGATTTTCCCATGTGTATAGTACATTTTCTATTGTATTATAATTTTATTGAAATGGTATTCAGGTATATTTAGATTTTTTAAAATGATTTTCTCTCTTATTATTTATTCTTGTTTTCAATATTTTTTGACGAAATGAAGTAATCTATATATACAAATGTATTCAGAAGTGCAAAATGTATCTGAAAATGTAAATGAAATATAAAATATAAATGAAAAGTAAATGAAATACTCTATTTATACAAAATGCATTCAAAGTACGAAAAAAAAGTGCTAGGGAACTAGAGCATGTTGCACATAATAAGATATTGCACATGATGTCTGGCAATGTTATGAAGTCTGTATTGACCTGAAATAATAACATTTTAAAATTTTTCTTCAATCTGGCAACCCTGCAGGAATCAGTGACACCAATCTGGCAACCCGTGTTCTGGTGTAGATCGGGTTTTGTCTTATCCCCCGGCTGCGGTAAGATGGGCTCGAGCTTCAGGAGTGAGGAGATGTGCCTGGCACAGCTCTTCCTGCAGTCCGCTTCAGCGTACGACTGCATCAGCGAGCTCGGGGAGATGGGCCTCGTCCAATTCCGAGATGTGAGTGCAAACTTCCTGCTTTTTTATCCCTTCTTCTAGGAAGTGCTCCTTACAAGGAGAGTAGTACATATGCTTGTGGGCCATGCATCTTCAGGATTATATATGCATATGCATAATGTATGCAAATTGTTGCACCCATAAGATTGTTGTGCGAGTGCTTTGCATTATGGGATACAGTGCCCTGTTCTGAGAAGCAACCAGTTTGTTCATGTCCCATCAATTGATCAACAGAAAGTGGCACAAATTTGTTTAAAAGCCTGTGTTTTCTAGGTTGCCTGCAGTGCTTTTGGCACAGATTAATACCCTTCTGTGGTTTCCCTATAGGTCACTGCGTGTGTCTGTGTGTGTGTGTGTGTGTGTGTTCTCAGTGTCCCCACTTAGATCAGTGAATAATCAAATTTAATATCATGGCTTTCAGTCCATCTTCTTATAGTGTCCCATTTCAAAGAGGATATATTGCTCTGTATTAGGACACAGGTCTAAATCAATATTCCTTGTACGTTGTTGAGGTGTAACCATGACAACGATCCTAGACAGCGCTTTAGGCCAGGCTTTGTAGCTTTCTTCACTCCTGAACCAAAAGGTGTAAATGTTGTACTTTTTTTTTTGTACATGATCAGGTTTTAATTAAAAGCACTATAAAGACAGGGAGATATCACTCTCCAGTTGTTACCATGGGAACAATCACATTTTTCAACATCTAACTTCTAGCTTTCACTA
>JAUCMX010000015.1:20330484-20352984 GCA_033459395.1 Hemibagrus guttatus | reverse complement strand
GGAGAAAGAGACATTCTGGAGTGAATTAGATGAGGTGATGGAGAGTATTCCCACGGGTGAGAGAGTGGTGATAGGAGCGGATTTTAATGGACATGTTGGTGAGGGGAACACAGGTGATGAGGAAATGTTGGGCAAGTTAACTACTTTTGGTCAACAGTCCAGAGTAATGGAGAGTGTGGGAAAGAGGTAAAGAAGTCAAAAAGTCAAAAGTCAAAGAAGCTTTATTGTCACTTCAACCATATATAGCTGATGCAGTAGATGGTGAAATGAAACAACGTTCCTCCTGGACCAGAAGTGCTACACATAACAAAAACAAAATACAGGGTGACGCCGACAAACATGAAGCTAAACTAAGGTGCAGAATTTTTAAACTAAACATACAACATAAGTGCACGGAATGACGAGACAGTGCAGAAAAACAAGACACATAACGCCGACTGTGTGCAGAAAAAGAACAGTGTTGTACAGTGAGTGCAAGAATAGTAAAGAAGCGAGTGCAGGCAGGTTGGAATGGGTGGAGAAAGATGTCGGGAGTTCTGTGTGATAGAAAAATATCAGCGAGAATCAAGGGGAAGGTGTACAGGACAGTGGTGAGACCGGCCATGCTGTATGGTTTAGAGACAGTGTCACTGAGGAAGAGACAGGAGTCAGAGCTAGAGGTAGCAGAGCTGAAGATGTTGAGGTTCAATTTGGGAGTGACAAGATTGGACAGGATTAGGAACCAGTACATCAGAGGGACAGCTCATGTTGGACGTTTGGGGGACAAAGTTAGGGAGTCCAGATTAAGATGGTTTGGACATGTTCAGAGGAGGGAGAGTGAGTATATTGGTAGGAGAATGTTGGACATGGAGCTGCCAGGCAGGAGGCAAAGAGGAAGGCCAAAGAGGAGGTATATGGATGGAATTAATGAGGATATGAAGCTAGTGGGTGCAAGTGTTGAGGATGCAGAAGATAGGGATAGGTGGAGAGAGATGATTCGCTGTGGCGACCCCTGAAGGGAAAAGCCGAAAGAAGAAGATTAAGAAGATTTACAGACCTTTGTAACCTATAACTAATTGCTTGAGTGTTGTGATAGGGAAGGTGATAGTGAAGCATTAACGTGTTCCTTATTTATGATTGTTGTCATGGTTACATTCCAGCGTGATCTGATTGAGAACAGTGCTCACTATCAAATGTCAGCCAATCAGAAATGAGTATTTTATGCATCCATGTTGCACTGTGGGATACTATAACTGTTCTAACCGTGTTCTAGAGAGTAACAATACAACACCGGGAATTCAGCGGCGGTGAGCTCATGGGGTGTGTCTCTGTGAGATATTGATTCAGATGGAAAAAAAAACTAGTCTGAGACGTGAGGTGACAACTGATGTCTCATTTCAGCTCAACCCCAGCGTCAGCCCCTTCCAGCGCCGCTTCGTCAGCGAGATCAAGAGGTGTGAAGAGATGGAGAGAATTCTGGGTAGGTGACACACTTTACTGACCTCTAAAGTAAACCCACACACAGCTGTTCCCTAGGGTGCTAGTCAGTAGCTGCCGCTAATTAGCATTTCACCTGACGACTACTGCAATTATTTCGAAGTGATATTTAATTGGTTTTTAATTGATAGTCACTGATGGAATCTTGGTGTGTGTGTGTGTGTGTGTGTGTGTGTGTGTGTGTGTGTGTGTGTGTGTGTGTGTACAGGATACCTTTTAAGGGAAATCAAAAAGGCCAATATCGCTGTTCCAGAGCCTGAAGTCAGTCCTGTAGCTCCTGCACCTAAACACGTGCTAGAGATCATGGTAATGATCATTCTCTCACTGCACTACTACAACCATTAACACCATTATATCCTAAATCCTCAAGCTTCTTCATATTCATTATCTACTGCCAGTTTGCACATGTGTACTGTACTGTGATGTAAATACTGATGTAAACATGGTTAAATCCACAACTGTATTTCATATCTGCACTACTACCTTTAATTTAACTTATTGTGTTCTATATTTAAGGTTTTCTTCCTTCTTCTTAGTCTTATATTTTTATGTGTTTGTGTGTGTATGTATGTGTATATAAACATATGCATATAATTCTTAAATTGTATATTTTTGTGTGACTGATCTATCTATCAGTCTGTCTGTCTATCTGTCTGTCTGTCTGTCTGTCTGTATGTCTGTCTATATCTCTTTCTGTCTGTCTGTTCAGCATCTTTCAGTTTCTATCTGCCTGTCTGTCTCTCTATCTGTCTGTCTCTCTCTCTATCTCTCTCTCTCTCTCTGTCTGTCTGTCTATCTGTCTGTCTGTTTATATATCAATCTACTTGTCTGTCTGTCTGTCTGTCTATATCTCTTTCTATCTGTCTGTTCAGCATCTTTCAGTTTCTATCTGCTTGTCTGTCTCTCTATCTGTCTGTCTCTCTCTCTCTGTCTATCTGTCTGTCTGTCTGTTTATATATCAATCTACTTGTCTATCTATCTGTCTGTCTGTCTATATCTTTTTCTGTCTGTCTGTTCAGCATCTTTCAGTTTCTATCTGCCAGTCTGTCTCTCTATCTGTCTGTCTGTCTCTCTCTCTCTCTCTCTCTCTCTCTCTCTTTGTCTATCTGTCTGTTTATATATCAATCTACTTGTCTATCTATCTATCTATCTATCTATCTATCTATCTATCTATCTATCTATCTATCTTTATCTATCTATCAGTTCTATCTGTCTGTCTGTCTGTCTCTCTATCTGTTCGGTATCTTTCAGTTTCTATCTGTCTGTCTCTCTCTTCTCTCGCTCTCTCTCTGTCTATCTGTCTGTCTGTCTGTTTATATATCAATCTACTTGTCTATCTGTCTGTCTGTCTGTCTGTCTGTTTATATCTTTTTCTGTCTGTCTGTTCAGCATCTTTCAGTTTCTATATGCCAGTCTGTCTCTCTATCTGTCTGTCTGTCTGCTCTCTCTCTCTCTCTCTCTCTCTCTCTCTCTCTCTCTTCTGTCTATCTGTCTGTTTATATATCAATCTACTTGTCTATCTATCTATCTATCTATCTATCTATCTATCTATCTATCTATCTATCTATCAGTTTCTATCTGTCTGTCTGTCTGTCTCTCTATCTGTTCGGTATCTTTCAGTTTCTATCTGTCTGTCTCTCTCTCTCTCTCGCTCTCTCTCTGTCTATCTGTCTGTCTGTCTGTTTATATATCAATCTACTTGTCTATCTATCTATCTGTTTTGTCTGTCTGTCTATATCTTTTTCTGTCTGTCTGTTCAGCATCTTTCAGTTTCTATCTGCTTGTCTGTCTCTCTATCTGTCTGTCCTCTCTCTCTCTCTCTCTGTCTATCTGTCTGTCTGTCTGTTTATATATCAATCTACTTGTCTATCTATCTATCTATCTATCTATCTATCTATCTATCTATCTATCTATCTATCTGTCTATCTGTCTATCTATCTATCTATCAGTTTCTATCTATCTGTCTGTCTGTCTCTCTATCTGTTCGGTATCTTTCAGTTTCTGTCTGTCTGTCTTTCTGTCCGTTTATGTCTCTCTCTCTGTCTCTCTATTGAGAGATCTATATATAGTCTGCATATCTGTTGAGTGAGTGAAGGGATCAATGTGGTTAATCTGGAATCTGGTTAATGTGGGTATGTTTTGATTTTACAAGTATCAGATGTCTTCTGGGAGAGAGAGCGAAAAGAGAGAGAGAGAGAGAGCGAGAGAGAGAGAGAGATGTATTCATGATATTTGATTATTTACATGTTATTAACTTCTCTCTGCACTGATCTTTTTTTTTTTTAAATCACAACCCACAGATATTAAACAGTATACAACCACAATTCTATATATATTTTTATATGATGTTTTCATGATGCGTTTATTTTCACATTTATATGGATAACTATATTTTGTACATTATTTTATTTAAATTGAATTTTATTATTTTTGAAAATGTATTTACTGAAATGTATAAAATCTGTATTAAATTCTATTCTTTTTATTCTTTTTCTCTCTGTATTTTAAATTTTCATATTATTAAAAATAATTTTCATATCATTTATTTTTTATACAGTATTGTACTGTAATTAATTATATCATACTATTTTGTATATAATGCTATATAATAAAATGTTGCTTTTAAATAAATTATTTCTATATTTGTAATTTTAGTTAAAAGTTTCATTTTTTTGTGAAGTTTATTTTGCTTAATAATTTCTGGATGTATAGGATTTTATGACAAATTTTTTTTAACCTTATTCATTCATTCATTCATTCATTCAGGTTCAGTAACCGCTTTATCCTGGTTAGGTTTGTGATGGATCCGGAGCCGGATTCTGGGAATACTAGACAGGAATATTGAAGCACATTCTGAATGGGACATGATTCCACTTCAGACCTTAATATTGTTATGTATAACATATTAAAGTATTATATAATTTATTTATGTCTGTTGGGTGAATAAATCATTTTAGTGTGTGTATGCGTGTGTGTGTAGGAGCAGCTGCAACGTTTGGAGGTGGAGCTCAGCGAGGTGGCCAAGAACAAAGAGAAACTCCAACGGAACCTTCTTGAGCTTACTGAGTACACACACATGCTGAGGATCACACACACCTTCATGCACAGCCGCTCCAGGGTGAGCAGCACACAGACACACACACACACACACTCAGGCATGACTCAGATACTTTCTGATTTCAGTCAACTGCACTGTGTGTATGTGTGTGTGTGTGTGTGTGTGTGTGTGTGTGTTCAGCATGAGGCTCTGGGCCCACAGTACGAGGAGTTCCCATCTCTGGAGCCCGAGTCTGCGGCTGGCTGTACCAGCATGCAGAGACTGGGGGCCAAACTGGGGTGAGTAATGATGGAGCTTCACTTCCTGCCTATGACTGTGTCCCAAACACCAGCTTTTTATTAATGAGTCATCATTATGATTTTATAAGCATCGCAGAAGATAATATCCTAACTTGCCTCTATTGTGGCCTGATATCTAATCAGGTGACGTCTCATATCTCTCAGACAGATTTTACTGTCTGCTCAACATAGTGAAAGGGGCGGAGCTATCGGAGCGCTTTGTGTACTTTTAGTAGTGTCAAAATGGCTGCCGCACAGATCATTTAGCTAAATTCATTTCACTGCAGTGCATTATGGGTGAATTATGGTATTATGGATAATCCAGGGACACAGCATCTTTTATTCACGCTTTATGTGAAGAAAAAATGATCAATTGAAGCTGTTTATAGCACACATTAAATACAATTTTGCGTCTTTTTCAAGCAAGTGTGTGTGTGTGTGTTTGTGTGTATGTGTGTGTGTGTGTGTGTTAGGTTTATCTCAGGGCTGATCCACCGGGTGAAGATGGAGGCGTTTGAGCGTATGCTGTGGCGAGTGTGTAAAGGTTACACGATTCTTAGCTACGCCGAGGTGGACGAGAATCTGGTTGATCTTGACACTGTGAGTGAACACACACACACACAGAGCTTTTTGATGGTCAAACATAGCTAGAAATAGATTCTTTGAGACCTACTGTGTTTAAGTCACACACACACAGACACACACACAATAACACACACAGTCTGTATTATTGTTGTTGTTTTTTTAAATTTCCTCCTGCAGGGAGAGATGAGTAAGAATGTGGTCTTCCTCATCTCATTCTGGGGCGATCAGATTGGACAGAAAGTGCAGAAGATTTGTGACTGGTGAGTAGGAAGAGTTTACGTCTTTGTCGTAAAACAAATTTTAAGATCTAAGGATTCCAAATCCTGGTATATGGGACACGTTCTCTCTCTCCCTCTCTCTCTCTCTCTCTCTCTCTCTCTCTCTCTCTCTCTCTCTCTCTCTCTGTTTCAGTTACCACTGCCATGTGTATCCTCACCCAGAGACTGACGAGGAACGTTCAGATATAATGGACAGCTTAAGGACGCGTATTCAAGATCTCAATAATGTACGTATTTACATTTTCTAGACTTCTCTCCTCATCATGCTACTGCTACTAATACAACTACTACTAAAGCTACAACTACTATCACTACTAATACTACAGCTAGTATATCTATAGCTACTAATACCAGTGCTGCAACTAGTACTATTACTAATACTTTTCCTAATTCAGCTAGTAACCTGCCGCTACTGTAATACTATATAGTTCCCATATTACTGCTTCTGCTACTATGACAATAATTACTAATATTACTGTTACAACTGCTAAAGTTTCTGCTTCAATTGCTACTATTACAGCTGTAACCGCTAATATTACTGCGCCAACAGCTAATATTACTGTTGCAGTTTCTTACTGCTACGGCTACTAATATTACTGCTCTAACAGCTATATTATTCCTCCAACAGCTAATATTACTGCTCCAACAGCTATATTATTGCTCCAACAGCTATATTATTGCTCCAACAGCTAATATTACTGCTCTAACAGCTATATTATTGCTCCAACAGCTAATATTACTGCTCCAACAGCTATATTATTCCTCCAACAGCTAATATTACTGCTCCAACAGCTATATTATTGCTCCAACAGCTAATATTACTGCTCCAACAGCTATATTATTGCTCCAACAGCTAATATTACTGCTCCAACAGCTATATTATTGCTCCAACAGCTAATATTACTGCTCCAACAGCTATATTATTGCTCCAACAGCTAATATTACTGCTCCAACAGCTATATTATTGCTTTAACAGCTAATATTACTGCTCCAACAGCTAATATTATTGCTCCAACAGCTAATATTATTGCTCCAACAGCTATATTATTGTTTAACAGCTAATATTACTGCTCCAACAGCTATATTATTGCTCCAACAGCTATATTATTGCTCCAACAGCTAATATTACTGCTCCAACAGCTAATATTACTGTTGCAGCTTCTTACTGCTACGGCCACTAATATTACTGCTACAACTACTAATATTATTGCTCCAACAGCTATATTATTGCTCCAACAGCTAATATTACTGCTCCAACAGCTATATTATTGCTCCAACAGCTAATATTATTGCTCCAACAGCTATATTATTGCTCCAACAGCTAATATTACTGCTCCAACAGCTATATTATTGCTCCAACAGCTAATATTATTGCTCCAACAGCTAATATTATTGCTCCAACAGCTAATATTACTGCTCCAACAGCTATATTATTGCTCCAACAGCTAATATTACTGCTCCAACAGCTATATTATTGCTCCAACAGCTAATATTATTGCTCCAACAGCTATATTATTGCTCCAACAGCTAATATTACTGCTCCAACAGCTATATTATTGCTCCAACAGCTATATTATTGCTCCAACAGCTAATATTATTGCTCCAACAGCTAATATTATTGCTCCAACAGCTAATATTATTGCTCCAACAGCTATATTATTGCTTTAACAGCTAATATTACTGCTCCAACAGCTATATTATTGCTCCAACAGCTATATTATTGCTCCAACAGCTAATATTGCTGCTCCAACAGCTAATATTACTGCTCCAACAGCTAATATTACTGTTGCAGCTTCTTACTGCTACGGCCACTAATATTACTGCTACAACTACTAATATTATTGCTCCAACAGCTATATTATTGCTCCAACAGCTAATATTACTGCTCCAACAGCTATATTATTGCTCCAACAGCTATATTATTGCTCCAACAGCTAATATTACTGCTCCAACAGCTAATATTATTGCTCCAACAGCTATATTATTGCTCCAACAGCTAATATTACTGCTCCAACAGCTATATTATTGCTCCAACAGCTAATATTATTGCTCCAACAGCTATATTATTGCTCCAACAGCTAATATTACTGCTCCAACAGCTATATTATTGCTCCAACAGCTATATTATTGCTCCAACAGCTAATATTATTGCTCCAACAGCTATATTATTGCTCCAACAGCTAATATTATTGCTACAACAGCTATATTATTGCTCCAACAGCTAATATTACTGCTCCAACAGCTATATTATTGCTCCAACAGCTAATATTATTGCTCCAACAGCTATATTATTGCTCCAACAGCTAATATTACTGCTCCAACAGCTATATTATTGCTCCAACAGCTATATTATTGCTCCAACAGCTAATATTATTGCTCCAACAGCTATATTATTGCTCCAACAGCTAATATTACTTCTCCAACAGCTATATTATTGCTCCAACAGCTAATATTATTGCTCCAACAGCTATATTATTGCTCCAACAGCTAATATTATTGCTCCAACAGCTAATATTATTGCTCCAACAGCTAATATTATTGCTCCAACAGCTATATTATTGCTTTAACAGCTAATATTACTGCTCCAACAGCTATATTATTGCTTTAACACCTAATATTACTGCTCCAACAGCTATATTATTGCTCCAACAGCTATATTATTGCTCCAACAGCTAATATTACTGCTCCAACAGCTAATATTACTGCTCCAACAGCTAATATTACTGTTGCAGCTTCTTACTGCTACGGCCACTAATATTACTGCTACAACTACTAATATTACTGCTCCAACAGCTATATTATTGCTCCAACAGCTAATATTATTGCTCCAACAGCTAATATTATTGCTCCAACAGCTATATTATTGCTCCAACAGCTATATTATTGCTCCAACAGCTAATATTACTGCTCCAACAGCTATAATATTGCTCCAACAGCTAATATTATTGCTCCAACAGCTAATATTATTGCTCCAACAGCTAATATTATTGCTCCAACAGCTATATTATTGCTCCAACAGCTAATATTATTGCTTTAACAACTAATATTACTGCTCCAACAGCTAATATTATTGCTCCAACAGCTATATTATTGCTCCAACAGCTATATTATTGCTCCAACAGCTAATATTACTGCTCCAACAGCTATAATATTGCTCCAACAGCTAATATTATTGCTCCAACAGCTAATATTATTGCTCCAACAGCTAATATTATTGCTCCAACAGCTATATTATTGCTCCAACAGCTAATATTATTGCTTTAACAACTAATATTACTGCTCCAACAGCTATATTATTGCTTTAACAGCTAATATTACTGCTCCAACAGCTATATTATTGCTCCAACAGCTAATATTATTGCTCCAACAGCTATATTATTGCTCCAACAGCTAATATTATTGCTCCAACAGCTAATATTATTGCTCCAACAGCTAATATTATTGCTCCAACAGCTAATATTACTGCTCCAACAGCTATATTATTGCTCCAACAGCTAATATTACTGCTCCAACAGCTATATTATTGCTCCAACAACTAATATGAGTGCTTCAACTGCTAATATTAGTGCTTCAACTGCTATATTATTGCTCCAACAGCTAATATTATTGCTTTAACAGCTAATATTACTGCTCCAACAGCTATATTACTGCTCCAACAGCTATATTATTGCTCCAACAGCTAATATTATTGCTCCAACAGCTATATTATTGCTCCAACAGCTAATATTACTGCTCCAACAGCTATATTATTGCTCCAACAGCTAATATTATTGCTCTAACAGCTATATTATTGCTCCAACAGCTAATATTATTGCTCCAACAGCTATATTATTGCTCCAACAGCTAATATTACTGCTCCAACAGCTATATTATTGCTCCAACAACTAATATGAGTGCTTCAACTGCTAATATTAGTGCTTCAACTGCTATATTATTGCTTTAACAGCTAATATTACTGCTCCAACAGCTAATATTATTGCTTTAACAACTAATATTACTGCTCCAACAGCTATATTATTGCTTTAACAGCTAATATTACTGCTCCAACAGCTATATTACTGCTCCAACAGCTATATTATTGCTCCAACAGCTAATATTACTGCTCCAACAGCTATATTATTGCTCCAACAGCTAATATTATTGCTCTAACAGCTATATTATTGCTCCAACAGCTAATATTATTGCTCCAACAGCTATATTATTGCTCCAACAGCTAATATTACTGCTCCAACAGCTATATTATTGCTCCAACAACTAATATGAGTGCTTCAACTGCTAATATTAGTGCTTCAACAGCTATATTATTGCTTTAACAGCTAATATTACTGCTCCAACAGCTTTATTATTGCTCCAACAGCTAATATTACTGCTCCAACAGCTAATATTACTGTTGCAGCTTCTTACTGCTACGGCCACTAATATTACTGCTACAACTACTAATATTACAGCCCCAACAGCTAATATTATTGCTCCAACAACTATATTATTGCTCCAACAGCTAATATTACTGCTCCAACAGCTATATTATTGCTCCAACAGCTAATATTATTGCTCCAACAGCTATATTATTGCTCCAACAGCTATATTATTGCTCCAACAGCTAATATTATTGCTCTAACAGCTAATATTATTGCTCCAACAGCTATATTATTGCTCCAACAGCTAATATTACTGCTCCAACAGCTATATTATTGCTCCAACAGCTAATATTATTGCTCCAACAGCTATATTATTGCTCCAACAGCTAATATTATTGCTCCAACTAGCTAATACTACAACTCAAGCTATTAAGTACTACTACTCTCGCTTTCTTGTACTTCTACTACAACCAGTAATGCTACTCTCCTATAACTACTATTTCTACTACTGCTAATACAACTAGTACTACAACAAGTACTAATACTACTGCTTTACAGTATTTGGAAGATGCTCTTATTCAGAGCAGACATACAAAAGTATATTAAAGTCTCTATCAATAAATACATTGATACTGGTTCACAGGTTAAGAATACCATCAGTCTAAAACTATATTGGGAGTAAATACAGCAAGACGAGCACACAGACACACGATTTTTAAAAAGATATCAAATAAGTTCTAGTCTAAGTATTTCAGAAAAAAAGGTAGTGCTTCACTCGTCGTTTGAAGACAGCCAGTCACTCTGAAGCTCTTTCCACCACCACCCAGGTACAAGAGTGGTGACTGAAAACTGTGATGTTGCCTGTTAAATTGTGTGTGTGTGTGTGTGTGTGTGTGTGTGTGTGTGTTTTTCAGGTGCTTCACAGGACTGAAGATTACCTGAAGCAGGTGCTCCATAAGGCCTCAGAGTCAGCCCACTCCTGGGTGCTGCAGGTGAAGAAGATGAAGGCCATCTATCACATCCTCAACCTGTGCAGCTTCGACGTCACCAACAAGTGTCTCATAGCCGAGGTGTGGTGTCCCGTTAATGACTTGACCAACCTGCGGAGGGCTCTGGAGGAGGGTTCGGTGAGACGAAACCCAAACATACTGATGTTGTGTCCTGTATTGCAGATGTCCCAGGGCTTGGAGTGGATTTTCAGCTCACAATTCAGTACTTAATTAAATGCTAAATAATGTATGTACTAATTATTTATCTAATAGAAGCACTAGATCCTGTTCCTAGAACTTGTTGCCATCTTTAGATTTGGGTCAGTCTGCTCAAGCATAAGCATACGAACATGTATTTCTGTACGTCGCTCTGGATAAAACTCAGTGAATATAAATGTAAACCTGTATTGATTGTTATTGTTATGTCGTCCTCTCATCCTGCTGCTATTGTTTAGAAGATAAAGGAGTAATTTTGCACTGAACAGAACATTAGGGTTAACTGATCTCTTTAAATGTGGACAGAGGAAAGGAGATGCCACTGTGCCGTCGTTTGTCAATCGTATCCCTAGTAAAGACACGCCACCTACGCTTTTGAGGAGCAACAAGTTCACACACGGTTTTCAAAGCATCGTGGAGGCGTACGGCGTAGGAGATTACCGAGAGGTCAGTCCAGGTGAGTGCTGCTAATGATAACTCGGTGCTTTTATTCCCCTGTAGCACACAGTGACTAAAGCTGCATTCCTGCTAGCAGTCATGGGATTTAGTGCATGTCATGATATAATAACGTTATAATAAACAGTTTCAATAGAAATGCTTTGTGTCTGCAGCACCCTTCACTCTCATCACATTTCCCTTCCTGTTCGCTGTGATGTTTGGGGATCTGGGACACGGTGCCGTCATGGCGCTCTTTGCCCTGTGGATGGTGCTGAACGAAAAAAACTACAAACGAAGGCACCCAGGAAATGAGGTTAGAGCTGGAAACTAAATTAAATCTGAAAATGCTCGATTTATCAGAGAAGGCATTTTAATTTCATGTGTTTCATCCGTGGAGTGTTTAGCTTTAGATCTTCATATGACTCTGAAATCTACCTAAATATCCTGTTCATACACTTTTTTGTGATATGGTTAGGCCAAAGATGAATTATCCAGTATGTTCTCTTTACTTTCATTGCAGTCGATCCTCATTTTTTAATGTTTTAAGCGCTGTGCAAACTGCAGGCCTGAATCACCACCCATTCAATTCCAAGTAGATTGAATTGTCATTCATTCATCTTCATCTTCAGTACCTGCTTTATCTCTTTAGGTCTAGAGCCATGTGTGTCCCACACACACACACACACACACTGCAAATGATCTAGTATTTCAATTATAAGCTGAAAAGAAACCACATGCAAGATAATAATTAATTAAAAACGAATAAACTCATTTCTAGATGTTGTTACTCATGTCAAGCTTGAAATAGTCTAAAAAGAAGCAAAATAAAGCCCTTTCTAGTAGATTAATAGCATTTAAGGCTTATAATGAGTATAAATGTCTAGAAATAGGTTTCACGCTCTTATATTGAGTTCTGGAAATGCTAGATAAATTTGGCTATATTCAACATATTGTAACGTCCAGGTGACACCTCCTGAAGTGGGGATCGAACCCGGATCTCCGTAGTGTTCGCAATCTCCAGCACGCAGTTTATCAGACCCATGAGCAGGATATATTAAAAGCACTGCTTTATTTACACGACTAAAACAGAACTCTGGACAAATACAACGTGAATAACGAAACATAACTATAACAGTAGTTCCTGGCACTCATTCATTCTTAGAAACAATTTAGCACAGTCTTGTTTTGGGAAATGGGAGAAAACCAGAAATCCCAGAAGATCTCAGAAGATGGCGTCTCAGGAGCAAAAAAATATTTAAGAGTCAGACCTAAAGACATGAACAAGACACTGAAACACACTAAAAGATATAGACACAGAACTGATGCACACACTTGGGGAACAAACCAACGACAGGACGAGGGACGAAGAAAAGACCAGGACTCTGAGTGAGTGCTTGTTGCTATGGCAACCAGAGGACAAACCTCTCACAGACAGTATAACCTGAGCTTAGGGTTAAACTGTCTCTCACAGGATTGAAATCTGTCTCAATGATTTGAGACGAATTAACAGTTCAAGGCAAAATGAGTGTGTGAACATTCACATGTGGAGTTTGCATGTCATGACATGTTTTTATCCGTGCGTAGATATGGAACATGTTCTTCGAGGGACGGTATATCATGCTGATGATGGGTGTGTTTTCCGTCTACACGGGACTCATCTACAACGACTGCTTCTCTAAATCGCTCGACATCTTCGGCTCGGGCTGGAGCGTCAAGGCTATGTTTACGGAACAGCAATGGACGTAAGAGACGTACACACACACACACACACACACATTATAGACATTAAAATCATTTGCTTATTATTTCGTCTTCTTTATTGTTAGTGTAAATTTGAATATAACACCTCCGTCAACCTATATGAAGCTTTGCTGCATTAATATCACAAGGTTATGCGACATATTCAGCACTCCGGCACCCCCTACAGCTACTTAGAGTTTGTCCTGATTTACTACATTTCACTTTACTGGGAAGTGAGAATATGTAACTCAGTATGACATCACATTTGGACACCCATGTGTTGTATATTATACACCAATCAGGCATAACATTATGACCACCTGCCTAATATTGTGCTGGTCCCCCCCTTTTGCTGCCAAAACAGCCCTGAACTGTCGAGACATGGACTCCACTAGACCCCTGAAGGTGTGCTGTGGTACCAAGATGTTAGCAGCAGATCCTTTAAGGTTTTTTAAAGGATACTGACAGGACTTAAAGGACTCCTTTGATAGATACTGACCACTGCAGACCGGGAACACCCCACAAGAGCTGCAGTTTTGGAGATGCTCTGATCCAGTGGTCTAGCCATCACAATTTGGCCCTTCATCAAACTCGCTCAAATCCTTACGCTTGTCCATTTTTCCTGCTTCTAACACATCAACTTTGAGGACAAAATGTTTACTTGCTGCCTAATATATCCCACCCACTAACAGGTGCCATGATGAGGAGATCATCAGTGTTATTCACTTCACCTGTCTCTGCTCATAATGTTATGCCTGATCGGTGTAGTAAATATTCTATTGTAAATAAATTTATTAAAGAGATGAATGTATAGAAAGATAAAGTTCGTATGTTTTAAGCCACTTTCATTGATTTCCCCTCACTACTTCTGATTAGTTGAATTCTTCGACATTTTATGGGACTCTTTTGGATTATATTGCTGAGCAAATACCTGGAAATAAAGTCAATAAAGATGTTGAATTCTCTCTCTCAGTTGATCTAAAGCAAATGTTGGTATATACAGTTCAACTCATTTCAAAGTAAAACATTTGTTTAATGTTGATGCTCTGAGCAGTCATGTTGAATTAAAAAAGACCATCCTGTGTTCCTGAGGAATTCCGAGTTTTTCCGAGTTGTGTTAATAACACAAACACGCTTAACAGCATCAAGTCAAGAATATACTGTAATAATTCTGCTCCTAAACTCTAAACTGTTTTTCTTCCATTTCTACATGATAAAGAAATGAGACTTTACAGACGAATGCTTTCCTGACGCTTGATCCCAACATCTCTGGAGTTTTCACCGGACCCTATCCACTGGGCATTGATCCGGTATGAGATACGGCATTTCTGAAGACTTTCATGAAGAGATTTAGGTCCTTAAATGAATTTATATGTAAATTATTTAAACTCCCAAGCATTTAACTGTGTGAAAGCACATTACATAGCAACTACTATGAGTTCATTCATTCATTCATTGTCTACCGCTTATCCGATCTACACTCGGGTCACGGGGAGCCTGTGCCTATCTCAGGCGTCATTGGGCATCAAGGCAGGATACACCCTGGACGGAGTGCCAACCCATCACAGGGCACACACACACACTCTCATTCACTCACGCAAACACTCACTACGGACAATTTAGAGATGCCAATCAACCTACAATGCATGTCTTTGGACCGGGGAAGGAAACCAGAGTACCCGGAGGAAACCCCCGAGGCACGGGGTGAACATGCAAACTCCACACACACATGGCGGAGGCGGGAATCGAACCCCCAACCCTGGAGGTGTGCTAACCACTGTGTGTGCTAGGTGTGCTAACAAATGTGCTAACAACTAAGCCACCGTGCCCCACTACTATGAGTTATTTGTGAAATTAGTTAGTAATATTAAATAATCTAGCCATGGCAGTCACAGTCCAGTGACTTCTGTGCCGGTCCCAAGCCCGGACAAATAGAGAGTTTTGCTACAGGAAGGGCATCCGGCGTAAAACATTGCCAAATTTAACCATGCGAATCGTCAGTACTCTGAATTTCATACCGGATCGGTCGGGGCCCGGGTTAACAACGACCGCCATCGGCGCCGTTGACCTACAGGGCGCCGGTGGAAATTGGGCTACTGTTGCAGGAAGAAGTAGAGGAGGGAGGAGAGTGCACAGACAGAGAGAGAAGAGGAAAGGTAAGAGTGTAGGACTGAGAATAAGAACTCTGAATGTTGGTACTATGACAGGGAAAGGTAGAGAGCTGGCTGATATGATGGAGAGAAGGAAGGTGGATATACTGTGTGTACAGGAGACCAGGTGGAAGGGTAGCAAGGCTCGTAGTATAGGAGCAGGATTCAAGCTGTTTTATTATGGTGTGGATAGTAAGAGAAATGGGGTAGGTGTGGTCCTGAAGGAGGAGTTTGTGAGGAATGTTCTGGAGGTGAAGAGAGTGTCAGACAGGGTGATGAGTCTGAAGTTAGAGATTGAAGGGGTGATGTTGAATGTTGTTAGTGGTTATGCCCCACAGGTAGGTTGTGAGTTAGAGGAGAAAGAGAGATTCTGGAGTGAATTAGATGAGGTGATGGAGAGTATTCCCACGGGTGAGAGAGTGGTGATAGGAGCGGATTTTAATGGACATGTTGGTGAGGGGAACAGAGGTGATGAGGAGGTGATGGGCAAGTTTGGAGTTATGGAAAGGAACCTAGAAGGACAGATGGTAGTGGACTTTGCTAAGAGGATGGACATGGCTGTGGTTAACACTTATTTTCAGAAGAGGGAGGAGCATAGAGTGACTTACAAGAGTGGAGGTAGGAGAACACAGGTAGACTACATCCTATGTAGAAGAGGCAATCTGAAAGAAATTAGTGACTGTAAAGTGGTAGTGGGAGAGAGTGTAGCCAGACAGCATAAGATGGTGGTGTGTAGGATGACTTTGATGGTCTGTAAGAAGAAGAGGTCAAAGATAGAGATAGAGAAGAAAACCAAGTGGTGGAAGCTGAAAAAGGAGGAATGTTGTGAGGAATTTAGACAGAAGTTGAGGCAGGCTCTGGGTGGTCAGGTAGTGCTGCCAGATGACTGGGAAACTACAGCAGAAGTGATCAGGGAGACAGGGAGAAAGGTGCTGGGTGTGTCATCTGGAAGGAGGAAAGAAGATAAGGAGACTTGGTGGTGGAATGAGGAAGTTCAGGATAGTATCCAGAGGAAGAGATTAGCCAAGAAGAAGTGGGACATGGACAGGACTGAAGAGAATAGACAGGAATACAGGAGTTACTGCACAGAGTGAAGAGGGAGGTGTCTAAGGCCAAGCAGAAGGCTTATGACGAGTTGTACACTAGGTTAGACACTAGAGAAGGAGAGAAGGACTTGTACAGGTTAGCTAGGCAGAGGGATCGAGATGGGAAGGATGTGCAGCAAGTTAGAGTTATTAAGGATAAAGATGGAAGGGTGCTCACAAGTGAGGAGAGTGTACAGAGGAGATGGGAGGAGTACTTTGAGGAGCTGATGAATGAGGAAAATGAGAGGGAAAAAAGAGTAGAAGGGGTGAACTCTGTGGAACAGAAAGTAGATAAGATTAGAAAGGATGAAGTCAGGAAGGCTTTGAAGAGGATGAAAAGTGGAAAGGCAGTTGGTCCTGATGACATCCCGGTGGAGGTCTGGAAGTGTCTGGGAGAGGTAGCAGTGGAATTTTTAACTAGTTTGTTTAACAGGGTTTTAGAGAGTGAGAGGATGCCTGAGGAATGGAGAAGAAGTGTGTTAGTGCCTATCTTTAAGAATAAGGGTGACGTGCAGAGTTGCAGCAACTATAGGGGGATAAAGTTGATGAGCCATACAATGAAGCTATGGGAAAGAGTAGTGGAAGCTAGGTTAAGTAAGGTAGTGGAAATTTGTGAGCAGCAGTATGGCTTCATGCCCAGAAAGAGCACAACAGATGCAATTTTTGCTCTGAGAATTTTGATGGAGAAGTATAGGGATGGTCAGAGGGAGTTGCACTGTGTGTTTGTAGACTTGGAGAAAGCGTATGACAGGGTGCCAAGAGAAGAGCTGTGGTACTGTATGAGGAAGTCAGGAGTAGCAGAGAAGTATGTCAGAGTGGTGCAGGACATGTATGAGAGGAGCAGGACAGTGGTGAGGTGTGCTGTAGGTCAGACAGAGGAGTTCAATGTGGAGGTGGGACTGCATCAGGGATCGGCTCTGAGCCCCTTCCTGTTTGCTATAGTGATGGACCAGTTGTCAGAGGAGGTCAGACAGGAGTCTCCTTGGACAATGATGTTTGCAGATGACATTGTGATCTGGAGTGAGAGCAGGGAGCAGGTGGAGGAAAACCTGGAGAGGTGGAGGTTTGCGCTGGAGAGAAGAGGAATGAAAGTCAGTCATAGTAAGACTGAGTACATGTGTGTGAATGAAAGGGAGGGAAGTGGAACAGTAAGGTTACAGGGTGAAGAGGTGAAGAAGGTACAGGAGTTTAAGTACTTGGGGTCAACAGTCCAGAGTAATGGAGAGTGTGGGAAAGAGGTAAAGAAGCGAGTGCAGGCAGGTTGGAATGGGTGGAGAAAGGTGTCGGGAGTTCTGTGTGATAGGAAAATATCAGCGAGAATCAAGGGGAAGGTGTACAGGACAGTGGTGAGAGCGGCCATGCTGTATGGTTTAGAGACAGTGTCACTGAGGAAGAGACAGGAGTCAGAGCTAGAGGTAGCAGAGCTGAAGATGTTGAGGTTCTCTTTGGGAGGGACAAGATTGGACAGGATTAGGAACGAGTACATCAGAGGGACAGCTCATGTTGGACGTTTGGGGGACAAAGTTAGGGAGTCCAGATTAAGATGGTTTGGACATGTTCAGAGGAGGGAGAGTGAGTATATTGGTAGGAGAATGTTGGACATGGAGCTGCCAGGCAGGAGGCAAAGAGGAAGGCCAAAGAGGAGGTATATGGATGTAATAAATGAGGATATGAAGCTAGTGGGTGCAAGGGTTGAGGATGCAGAAGATAGGGATAGGTGGAGAGAGATGATTCGCTGTGGAGACCCCTGAAGGGAAAAGCCGAAAGAAGAAGAAGAAGTTAATAATATTAAATAAACTAAAATAGTTATTATCATTATTATTATTATTAATAATAATAATAGTTATTAACAAATTAATTATTAATAATAATAGTTAATAGTAATATAGAAAATATTTATCATTAATAATAATATTATTAATATTGTATTATAAATGTATTTATTAGCATGAGGAATGTATAGAGAGTTAAAATGAATAGTTTTTAGGCGCTCTCCTTGATTTCCCCTTCTGATTGGTTGAATTCTTTATGCAATTTTATGGCATTTTTGGATTTTATTGCCGGGCAAATGCCTGAAAATGTGTATAAAGATGTCTAATTGTGTGTGTTTGTGTGTAGATCTGGAACATGGCGGTGAATCGGCTGGCATTTCTGAACTCGTATAAGATGAAGATGTCGGTGATCATCGGAGTTTTGCACATGAGCTTCGGCCTGGTGCTCAGCGTCTTCAACCACCTGTGAGTCGCTCGCTGTCCCAACAGCATGTGCCTTCTGCTAGTGGTTTATTTTTTGAATTCTTTGCTATTCATCTATTTATCTAAAGTTAAGACAAATGTTTCTGAATGCCTTCAAAGTAGCACACACACACACACACACACACACTCTTAATAAATGCCATGTAAATAGTCTCTCTCTCTCACACACACACACACACACACATGCACACACACACTCTTAATAAATGCCATGTAAATAGTCTCTAGTAAATTTTATAACTGCCTATATCTATCTATCTATCTATCTATCTATCTATCTATCTATCTATCTATCTATCTATCTATCTATCTATCTATCTATCTGTCTGTCTGTCTGTCTGTCTGTCTGTCTATATCTCTCTCTGTCTTTCTGTCTGTCTATTAATCTACCTGTCTGTCTCTCTGCCTCTCTGTCTCCTCTATCTATCCATCTATCTATCTATCTATATATCTATCTGTTTATCTATCTATCTATATGTCTGTCTGTCAGTCTATTATTTTGCTTCCAAATGTACACCTTAATGGTTATTATACAGTAAATACTGTTGGAAGACAGAGGTGTGTTAGTAATATATGTTCAGCTGCTTTTGAACATCTGTCTGTTTATTGCACATTTATTTGAAGTTTCTGAAAATAAATGCTGTTTTTCCATAACAGCTAAAGAAAACATTTTTGGTTTTTACTTGATACTTGAACTATACACCACTTTTACCTATCCTTAATGTATGGTCCTACCTTATAACTGAGCAAGGGCAGCACAGCAGGCTGATCTCCAACTGAGAAAAAGGGATATGTAGAGCTGCACAAGTGCTAGGAGTGCAGTGTCAATATAGCTTGTTATCCTGATTCAAATCTCTCATAAGTTTAATTGGTCTAAAGAGAGAAAAATTATAATGACTATTTGATTTTTGTCTAAATACTACATAGAAAATTAACAAAATGAAAGCTGGTAACTGCAGTTTGACTAAAACTAATGACTAAAACTTGACAAAAATGCAATGACTCTTCGTCGACTAAAACTAGACTAAAACTATGAAAGACAAAAATGACTAAAATGTGACTAAGACTAATAACCATTTTCATCTGAAGATAAAGACTAAGACTAAATCAAAAATGGCTGTCAAAATTAACTGTTTTGTGTGTGTGTGTGTGTTTGTATCTATCTGTCTATTGTCTGTCTGTTTCAGTAACTGTCTTTCTGCCTTTGTGTTGGTCTGTCTGTGGTGTCTCAATCTGCCTATACATCTACATGTCTTTCTGTCTATCTCCACGGCTGTCTATCTGTCTCTGTCTGTCTCACTGTGTGTATATATATATATATATATATATATATATATATATATATATATATATATATATATATATATATATATATATATTTATTGTGTGTGTATATATACAGTGGGGCAAAAAAGTATTTAGTCAGCCACCAATTGTGCAAGTTCTCCCACTTAAAAAGATGAGAGAGGCCTGTAATTTTCATCATAGGTACACTTCAACTATGAGAGACAGAATGAGAAAAAAAAAATCCAGAAAGTCACATTGTCTGATTTTTAAAGAATTTATTTGCAAGTTATGGTGGAACATAAGTATTTGGTCAATAACAAAAGTTCATCTCAATACTTTGTTATATACCCTTTGTTGGCAATGACAGAGGTCAAACGTTTTCAGTCGCCACAAGGTTTTTACACACTGTTGCTGGTAGTTTGGCCCATTCCTCCATGCAGATCTCCTCTAGAGCAGTGATGTTTTGGGGCTGTCGCTGGGCAACACGGATTTTCAACTCCCTCCAAAGATTTTCTATGGGGTTGAGATCTGGAGACTGGCTAGGCCACTCCAGGACCTTGAAATGCTTCTTACGAAGCCACTCCTTCGTTGCCCGGGCGGTGTGTTTGGGATCATTGTCATGCTGAAAGACCCAGCCACGTTTCATCTTCAATGCCCTTGCTGATGGAAGGAGGTTTTTACTCAAAATCTCACGATACATGGCCCCATTCATTCTTTCCTTTACACGGATCAGTCGTCCTGGTCCCTTTGCAGAAAAACAGCCCCAAAGCATGATGTTTCCACCTCCATGCTTCACAGTAGGTATGGTGTTCTTTGGATGCAACTCAGCATTCTTTCTCCTCCAAACACCACAAGTTGAGTTTTTACCAAAAAGTTCTATTTTGGTTTCATCTGACCATATGACAATCCTCTTCTGGATCATCCAAATGCTCTCTAGCAAACTTCAGACGGGCCCGGACATGTACTGGCTTAAGCAGGGGGACACGTCTGGCACTGCAGGATTTGAGTCCCTGGCGGCGTAGTGTGTTACTGATGGTAGCCTTTGTTACTTTGGTCCCAGCTCTCTGCAGGTCATTCACTAGGTCCCCCCGTGTGGTTCTGGGATTTTTGCTCACCGTTCTTGTGATCATTTTGACCCCACGGGGTGAGATCTTGCGTGGAGCCCCAGATCGAGGGAGATTATCAGTGGTCTTGTATGTCTTCCATTTTCTAATAATTGCTCCCACAGTTGATTTCTTCACACCAAGCTGCTTACCTATTGCAGATTCAGTCTTCCCAGCCTGGTGCAGGTCTACAATTTTGTTTCTGGTGTCCTTTGACAGCTCTTTGGTCTTGGCCATAGTGGAGTTTGGAGTCTGACTGTTTGAGGTTGTGGACAGGTGTCTTTTATACTGATAACGAGTTCAAACAGGTGCCATTAATACAGGTAACGAGTGGAGGACAGAGGAGCCTCTTAAAGAAGAAGTTACAGGTCTGTGAGAGCCAGAAATCTTGCTTTTTTGTAGGTGACCAAATACTTATTTTCCACCATAATTTGCAAATAAATTCTTTAAAAATCAGACAATGTGTTTTTTCTGGATTTTTTTTTCTCATTCTGTCTCTCATAGTTGAAGTGTACCTATGATGAAAATTACAGGCCTCTCTCATCTTTTTAAGTGGGAGAACTTGCACAATTGGTGGCTGACTAAATACTTTTTTGCCCCACTGTATATATGTATATATGTATTTTTTTTTATCTATATATGTATTTTAAATGTGTTTTCTGTATTTCCTCAGACACTTCCGTCAGCGCTTTAAGCTCTACCTGCTCTTCCTGCCTGAGCTGCTCTTCCTGCTGTCTCTTTTCGGGTATCTGCTGTGTCTTATCATGTATAAGTGGCTGTGTTTCTCAGCGTCTGAGTCTCGCTCAGCTCCCAGCATCCTCCTGCACTTCATCAGCATGTTCCTCATGCAGTCCAGCTCAGCCCCGCCCCTTTACCCCGGACAGGTGAGTGTGTGTGTGTGTGTGTGTGTGATCACACTGTATCTGTACATACAGATCTTTCTGTACTATACACTATTGTGTGTGTGTGTGTGTGTGTGTGCGTGTGTGTGTGTGATCACACTGTATCTGTACATAAAGACCTTTATATACTATTGTGTGTGTGTGTGTGTGTGTGTGTGAGATAATGTTGTATCTGTACATACTGACCTTACTCTGTATTATATACTAACGTGTGTGTATGTGTGTGTGTGTGTGTGTGTGTGTGTGTGTATGTGTGTCAGATGGCACTGCAGGTGTTCCTTCTGGTCATGGCTTTGCTATGT